>CAJDSM010024800.1:0-11399 GCA_903981925.1 Ostrea lurida | reverse complement strand
GTAATTTACGTGGGGATCAGTATGACCGTTCAATAAACCGAGAGCTAGGCGACACACACGCAGGGCTAATAAAGAAAGTGCTATTTTTATCGGAACACGCCATGTGTTTTAACCAATAAGTTCCCGCTAAAATAATGATTTACTATTACTTAGTCATATAAGGAGCAGGGCATAATCCCATGCCTAAAAAGCGAGAGTGAACCCCTTAAGGGATTTTTATTTACGTTTCTACACAACACGTTTGTAGNGATTATTTACGTTTCTACACAACACGTTTGTAGCTGAGGATGTACATGTCATTTGAAAACAAGTAATGACGTTACGAGTTTGTTAAGCATGCAATTTTCATGGAATGCATAATATACGTATCGATGTTTCTGAATGTCAACATTTTCAGTATTTTGTCAGTAGATGTATTAGTAAACAACAATTGATACATTTTACATAGGAAAAATTCGTTGCTTTTTTTTTTAAATATGATTTCCGAATAATGTTTTGCTTAATGGTCTTATCTTATCGAATTACACGCAATCTACCTTAAACCATTTTTATTAACTCGTAAATCGATAAAGTGGTATCCACTTGATAGACAGAGGAACACTGCTTTATACCGATTATCGTGGTCAATCTTTTAGTATTTAATATGAAGCTTTTGATACTGTTGCTTAGTAACTGGTACATCTATGCAGTTTTTTCTGAGGATTGCGATATTAAACCAGAGTGTTTTCTGTTTAATTGGCAACCGTGGAACCAGTGCACCGGTTCATGTGACTTACAGTCACAATACAGAGTACGATTTATGTGCTGTCCTGATCATGTTAGGCCTCATACGCTGGAAAAATGTCTGATGTATTGTAACAGAAATCTAAGTCTTCCAATGAAAATATCACGACCTTGCCGTGAATGTGAAAATAGTGGGATTCTCGACTTCTCTTCTTTATCGTGTGAATGCAATCCACATCGCAAAGGCAATTGTTGTCAAGGTGAGAGATGATCCAAAAGTATCATTCTTTTCAAATTTGGTATGAAGCATCTTTGGGATAAGGGGGTGGGGCATAAATTGTAAATATCAGGACTCTTACACCCTGGGAGCTTGGGGGATGATACAAAAAGTGATAGATTTTCAAAAATCTTCTTCATGTGCAAGAAAAATTAATTTTTTTTTGTCAGTTTAAATATGATGCCAGAAAGGTTCGAATTTTTATAACATCTTCTTGGTCCAAGCCTGTACCATATATTTCATCACAAAAATGTGTTGATTTTAAGCACATTCTTATATTTTATGATATTTCATGATGTTTGGGGCATTAGATCTTAGATACACCAATGCAAAATTCCAAAACTTTTACCACCCTGATAAACTATAATACATGTACAGAGACTATGATTTGTGCAGAAAATAATTTATTTAAATTTCACTTTAATTTTGACCATTTTACGGGGCCGATTTTCACCCTTCGTGGGCCTACTCCTTTGCCGATCGGACGTTCAATCTGTAATAGACCTTAATTTCAATTTATTTTTTGCGGATTTTAAAAAAATATTTTTTACAACCAAATCAGAACTTAGCGACGAAAAATGATTAATTTCTCTCGGTCTTTAATTTTAGGTCTTAATGTTCGACATGTCAGTTTCCAATTGAAATTTGAGGACAAACTGCGTGAATTAATGATTCTAGTATTCGAAGGCTCTAGGTCAGTCAGATATATTTATAGAACAGTCACGCAATGATTCTAATCTAGAACAGCTTTTTTTCTAGAGCAGTCAGGATTCTGACCCAGAACAGTCAGGATTCTATTCTAGAGTAGTCAGAATTCTATTCTAGAGCGGTCGTAGAACAGTTCTAGAGCAGTCAGCAGATCTGTTCTAAGTTAACTTAGAGCGGTCACTTTTGAAGAGATGAATTTCTGCGTATAAATGCAATATGGAAAAATAAGTAAATAAATGATTAAATGGCAGCGTCAATTCGATTTTTCTTATATTCTAAAGATATAGATAAAAATATTCCTTGAAAATAAGCCTTTAAGGGGTTAGATATTCAATGAATTTAACCTCTTAAAGGAAAACAAATTGCTATTTATTTTTCTATCCTACTCAGATATTTTTGTAAAGCTTATACACGAGGCTAGTCTTTCTTTTTATGACCATGCGAGATATGTTTTTCATAAATTCGAATGAAACCGTAAAAACCGAGTACCCGTGTCACAGCAGGTGTGGCACAGGAAAGATCCCTCCCTGCTCAAAGGCCATTATCGCCAAGCATAAGTCTAAATTTTGCAAACCTTCACCGTCAATGGCGATGTCTCCATATCAGTGAAAAATTCTCGAGTGGAACGTAAAACAATATACAACCAATCAATCATATAAGATGTCATCAGCTGGATGTATACGTAGGTGAAGTTCACAAATAAACAAGCATGACACGAACAGACAAGCATTGTGCCCAGGGACGCAGCAATAAAGAGCCTGTCGTTACCGTGGTTATTAAGGTTCATTAACTCTACATCCGGAAAAAAGTATTCATATCATACATTTCGCCATTTATAGGGGAGGGAGCTCTTCCCATTGGAAATTTTGGTGAATGCTATGTACTATGTTACTAGCTTGAAATACGGATATGTATTTAATTGCAGTGGTAAAATTAGAAATTCATATCTCTCCCCCAGGCATAGCTCTGATCCTTCGAAGTATTTGGCTCCATTCTTTGGCACTACATTGTTCACTTTTATAAAGTTTTACTTTCATGTTTCGGATTTCCAACATTTCGGTTTGAGCATCACTGAAGAGACATAATTTGTCGAAATGCGCATCTGGTGCATCAAAATTGGCACCGTATATGATTTATATATCCTTGAGTGCAGTTTCAGTGCCAATGATGTTGTAAAAGATTTCAAATCTTTTTGAACATCTCAATACTGAATTATATTACATCCAGTACACGTTTATTTAGTGTATTATAGATTTAGTTCAAGAAACCCTCTCCTTTTTTATTATTTTTATTATTTTTACATATTTTGATGCATTTTCTTTACTTGACAACTCACAATATCGTACCTGTTTCAAATTATTTTAAAACTGTTGCATCTATGATAATGACTTATCTACAAGAGACTTTTCAAGATAAGTCGAGGATTGTGAAGCGAATATCAATATACTAGATCCACTGTCTTTAATGCATTTTCTTATTTTGACAATCACAATATCGTATCTGTTTTCAAAATATTTACAACTGACACATCAAAGAGGGTTCTGGTGTGTATCTATCATAATGACTTATCTACAGAGACTTTCCACAAGAAGATGAGGATTGTGAAGCGAATATCAATATCAAATCTGTCTCTAATAATTTCTGATAAATAACCCCTTACAAACAAAGATATATTGCTGGATCTAGTAAATGTTCCACAAAGCCCCTTCTTTCCTCCTCACGAAAATATTGACAGCTCTCAAGGAGTAACTTCAGAAGTATTGTGAAACTACATATGCCAGAAGTGGTGTAAATCAAATGTAAAGGCAAGATAACGAACAGCGATCAATCTCGTAAGTCCTTAAATATAATACAAAACAAGAGTTGGGCAATCACGGACCCCTGACGCACCAGAGGTGGGATCAGGTGCCTAGGAGGAGTAAGCAGTCCCCTGTTGACGGTCACACCCGCCGATGAGCCTATAGTTCTTGATCAGTAAACGGAACAGTCCGTAGTCAAATCAGTGTGTTAAAACGGCTTAAAAATGGTTAAGAAACACATCAACAGCATTTGACTCATGATAAGTCATATTGGTAAACATAAATTGTATAACGACATTGGAATTTACGAAATGCTGCCTTTAACGTGACTGTTGAAACCCCTGCAACAACAACTTGTCTGTAAGTTAGTCTGCCTGATCAAAACTGATCATACGCAGAACAAGCTCTTGCGTATCGAATAAGTTGAGAGACATACACACTATATGCAGGTGATGATGGAATATTGCTACACAAATATGGGAAGTTGACGATGAAGAAGCTGAAATCGTCCCGTTTGTCATAAAGTTGAGTAGTTTTGTTTGCCGTTAATGTCAATGTTCAATAAAATATCCAAGTACGAAGCAGATATGGAATGTCAAAATGATAAAATTATTTGGTTATTCAATGTAGAGAAAATCGATTTCTTGGTTCAGATTTGTTGAATTGATGAAAAAAAGTAATATTTATAGCGTCATGAACAATTACTAATTGTGGTCTGTGTCATAAACCCACCGTCCCTTGTGCCTTTAGCAGTCTGGCTACTTCAAACTCACTAGTCTGCTTCAGGCAGGAGTATGACATTTAGACCCAGGTACGTTATGTTATCATAAAAAAAATTCCAACTAGCATTTCACGTTAACCATTTCAAGGATTCCAGGGTGTCATTGAGCATTATCCCTTGCTGCCTTTTGCTGGTAAGACACACTTGGTGCCTGTCTCTTCTGCTTAAGGCACAAGGATGTACTCTGGATCCAAACGTTCATTTCTGACTATTTATTATACTTTTATTTCGAAATAGCACACAAATTCGTGGGACTGTATCTGCAATTCAGTTTAGACGTGATAAAATATTCATATTACATACAGCTGTTTATAATTATTCATTCTATCTTATGATAATGCTCTTTGTAACGCCCACGTGGGTCCATTCTTATTATCATGTATTGTATTGTACACTAACTTAAGTACATATCACACCCCTTAAATGTAGCTTTTTTCGTTATCATAATACCATTTCGGCCTCCCCCCTTTTCGCTTTAAAAAAAATACGTGAATGAATAGGTGAATTTAGAGGCAGTGCCTAACAAAGAAGGATAACTCTAATTATTATGCCTTCCCCATGTCATTGAACACAGAATGAACAAATTGCAATCATGTACGTCTCTATGTGGTATTATTTGGTAGAATAATTAACAAATCTGTGACGTCTATAACAGATTAATACTTTTAAGAAAGGACACTTTTAATAAATTCGCTTTTAAATATGTTATTGGATTGATAATCATCCTCGGCTAATTAATAAAATTATCAGTACATATTCTTCCACTAACCTACATTGATATATTCTAAGTAGATCAAATGATCTTTATCGATACTCATTATTAGATAGAAATGATTTTGAAAAGTTCAGCTATCAAGTGGCGTATTCATCTCAATCGTAGCAAGTATATTTCATCGAATACTAAAACTTTATTGCATCCGTATTATCAATTATCTATTATAATGTAGGTCAAAAAGAAAATGATGTCCACAATTCAAACCTTTTATATTCCAAATACTCAATGCTGAGGACTCCCTGAAGATTTAAATGAAGGTATACAAATAATATGCGGGCCTTTCAATAAGTACAAGACAGTCCACACTCATCGCACGATATATAACATTTACGAAATTCAACTTGATACATTCATGATAACTTTGATACTTGAAAAAGGTAGTATACATGTATTACCATAAATATTAAATCATATACGGTACCAATTTTTATGCACCAGATGCGCATTTCGACAAATTATGTCTCTTCAGTGATGCCTCAAACCGAAATGTTGGAAATCCGAAACATGAAAGTAAAACTTCATAAAAGTGATCAATGCGTGCCAAAAGATTGGGGCCAAAAACTCGAAGGATCAGAGCTATGCCTGAGGAGATGAATCCTTAATTTTGATATGAATTTCTAATTTTACCACTCTGCAATTAAATACAATCCGTATTTCAAGCTAGTAACATAGTACATAGCAACTGGGCTGTAGAACCTCGGGACTAACAGTCCACCAGCAGAGGCCTCGACCCAGGGTCATAATATAAATCATATACGGTACCAATTTTTATGCACCAGATGCGCATTTCGACAATTATGTCTCTTCAGTGATGCTCAAATCGAAATGTTGGAAATCGAAACATGAAAGTAAAACTTCATAAAAGTGATCAATGCAGTGCCAAAAAGATTGGGGCCAAAATATTCGAAGGATCAGAGCAAATGCACTGATTTTAAATGCAGAATTTCGACCATACAGTATGATTGAGATTTAACAAAAGAAAGGACGAAAAAAAAAGAGAAAAGAATCGCCCAAGATTCAAACTTGTGTCTAGAACAAATATACACCGTGGATATTTTTACGTCGTAGCAAACAATGTTATCAACTTATTGATTTGCATTTTGAAAGATGTTACTACAATTTAAGTTTAAAGTGACAAAATTGGTAATCAAATCAAAGTTTTGGTAATGAACAAACCCACCCACCCCCCCAAAAACAACAACCACAGCAACAACAAATCAAACAAACAAACAAACAAAACAAAAAAAACCCACCAAAAACACACGCCACAAAAAAGAGAGAACGCAAAGCGCGTTGACTGCTAGAAATGTCAATTTTTTCTTAGGGAAGGCAAATTTTTGACAACAAACAAGAAAATATCAAGAGTCAATGCACAAATTTAAAAAAAAAACAACCTTTCTCTTGATTATCTCCAAATCTACTCATAGGCCCAATGTGCGATGTATTTCAATATTTTATAAAATAGATTAGAGTTATTACCACCAGCATCAACATTGTGCAGTAGTCTCAAGTTCGTATCATAACGCAACAGATTTAGAGCTTTGGGTGATGGTACTTGTAGGTACCGCTACCAAGACGCCCGCTAGTTCATTTACTCATGCTATACAGCCGGAGGCACTTTTGCAACCCAGCCAAAATTAACTTTATCTGGTTTAAGGTAATTCAAGATGATCATATATGTACAACATTAAGAATGTTTTAATATCTATTTACTAGCTCAGTTATAACTCTGATTTGCCATGCGTACTTCCTCGATCTTAAAAGACCACCACACACATAGAACAAAAAATGGGGATGAAAAATTTAAAACAAAAGGCCCATGCATGTAAAACTGTCGATCTTATATACTGTATTAGTAAGCACATTGTACATTGTTTCATATGTAATTCATCGTCAAAGCGATGCTGTGATGTGTAATTTGCCAGATGACCGCGGAAATACTGAAATTTTACTTTGATTCACTTCCCTCTGCCCTATTCTCCCAAATTGAACAAACTTGTATCTGCCCACATCTTGAGATGTTTTGCATATACATGTTATATATCACTCAATTATGGCCTCGGGGGTCTCGACAGAAATTTCAAAAACTGTCCTTATACAAAAAGGCGAAGTTAACATTGTGTTCAAAAACGTAATCATAATCCAAAAACAATATTACAAAATCGAGTGTAGGGGCAACACGGATCTCCGACAAAAGGCGAAGGTAGGATCAGGCTGCATGAGGGTAAGCATCCTCTTGCTGACCGGTCACACCCGCCGTGGGCCCTGTAGTTCGAATTTGTTAAGATTGAAACATGCATCCCCTATTGTGGCTCTTTCCCTTTATTTCTTAGTCAGGGAAACTTATCTTTTAATAAAACTACCAATCTGCACTATACTAGTGTTGCTTAGTATGAAAAGGCAAATATAAAGACAGTGATCAATATCTTTAGTCCCAAGTAGAATACAAAACATGAGTTGGGCAAACACGATCCCTGATTACACCAGAGTGGGATCAGGTTTGCCTAGTAGGAGTAAGCATCCCTTGTCAACCGGTTACATTGTCCGCCGTGAATCAATATATTTTTGATCACGTAAAGGAGAAATCCGTAGTTAAAAATCAGTGCACATGTATATAGAATGATTTAAAATGCTATGAAACACTCGGAAAATCCTCCTAGGCACTGATCCCACCTCTGGGTGTCCCAGGAGGTCCGGATTGCCCAACTCTTGTCTTTTGTATTTCTATTACGGACTTACAGATTGATCACTTCGTTATCTTTTGCCTTATACATTTGACCAATGGCAGTATTTGTATGTGCAAACGTAGATCGTTATAACGACCATAAAATTTGCAAAGGCTGACTTTAAACGTAACTTTGGAAATCCCAGTAATAATCTATTTGGAAGATAGGCTTGCCTCAATGCAAAAACAGATTATACGCAGAACAAGCTCTTGCGATCGATAATCACCATACACAAGGTGAGGATAGAATGTGGCTACATTAAATTATAGGAAACTAAACTATTGGAGAAGCTAAATCGTGCCCGTTTGTTCATTAAAGTTGAGTTAGTTTGCCGTTAATGTCTATGTTCAATAAAATATCCAAGTATAAAGCAGACATGGAAGCTCTGATCGGTGTCTCACTGATATAGTGAAATAACAATTAATAGTGGTAATAGATGTAACGCGCGGTCGATAATTGAAAAAGATGAATCCAAGGCCATTTCAAATGAGAATTTTTTTTCTCATGTTAGAAGCTTTTGAATTCTGCCTCGTAGAATATAAAAAACAGGTCATGCCTGACAAAGGAGCGCAATGGAATATTCAACAGATCGTTGGAAGAGATCCAAAGACTACAAAGATATTGTCAGTGAGAACTTCCAGCTTAATATTCATCTTGCAAGTATACTTGTGCGTAGAATTAGAGTGGGTTTAATAACGGGTGGTTTTTTTTAAAATGAGCTGATCAATAATAATGAAATTTCCTCTTTCCATTTTTGTGAAGAACAACTGTCTATAATGTCAAGAAGTCTAGCCTTTAATTCTATCGTGAAGAAGATGGTCGTTATTAAAACAAATCTGTATGATTTGGGGAAAATTCCCGGATTTCAAATCACAATTCTTTAGAATTTTTCAAAATCCACATTTGATTTCTAGCATATGCTGTTGCACAACACGATGGCAGTCCCTTTTTCATACTTTCAAACATTTTGTGAGGAGCAAAGACAGGGGCTTGCTGGGACTTTTACTGGATCAATCAATGTAGCTTTGCTTTTACATGCAAGAGGCATGTAATCTAGTGTAAATACGGTATCTCATTTTCATCCGCCCGATTGACTTGGATATTTTATGAGTTTAAAACCGAAACATTATTTTGAAGAATTTCATATTTTGAGAGAACACTTGGAGTATAATTACAATTACCAATTGTGGAGTTCATGACAATGTGCTTTAAATGCAGTTGTACATGTAAAGGCAAAGATAACGAACAGCCATCAATCTCGTAAGTCCCTAATAGAATACAAAAACAAGAGTTAATGTAATAATGAGCCTTACAAGCAAAGACAATGTTGTTTCAAATTTTGACGGCTGGAACCAACAATACTCCTCCTGTAACCTTTACCATTTCTGGTTTACAAAATACATATACAGGACAGATGGTACACACTTTTGTTTTCTTGTGTCTAATACGGTTTTTTCCCCCAAATACTTTTGATATTTTTTATACATTCTGACAAAGTTTATCTCCAATGGTCATAAAAAAGAAAGATCAACCTTTATAAAATTATCTGTTTACAATAGGGAAAATACAATTTAGCTGGATTTTTTTCTCTTCTTCATTTGGGAGTGAAAAGTTTTGAATTATTATATTTAACAAGATTTATTTCTTTATCAATGTTTCTAGGCATTTCCCTCTATATCGTCAATTTTTTTCCATAAGATTTTAGTTTTTGTAACTCATAGACGCTACCCTATATTCATTTGTTACTATTGCTGAACATATTGAATGAAATTAGTACACAATTACATGTAGCAACAAATATCTGCACAAGTCAATGCAAGTTGCGCATGTAAGTCAAGTCTAAAAACAATTGCCCATTATTTCTGTAAGATTCGCATCCTGGTGCTTTGGAAGCAAGGTAATTCTTAATTTATATATTTTAAAAAGAATGTACTATGAAAACTTCTCTCACCTTGACAACAATTGCCTTTGCAATGTGGGTTGCATTTACACGACAATGATGAGCTGTCGAGAATCCCACCATTTTCACATTCACGGCAAGGTCGTGATATGTTCATTGGAAAACTTAGACTTCTATTACAATGCACCAGGCAATTTTCCAGCGTATGAGGCCAAACTTTAAGCGGGGAACAACACATATGTCGTATTCGGTACTGTGTCTGTGAGTCACATACACCGATACACTGGTTCCATGAGTGCCAATTAAACAGAAAACACTCTGGTTTAATGGTACAATTATCAGATAAAGCTGCGGTGATGTACCAATTACATGTACTAAACAGCAGTACCAAAAGCTTCATCTCAAATAAAGATTTGCCACAATCAGTGTCCCTCTGTCTACCATGGAAGAAATATTTGTGGATATCACTTTATTGATTTATAACTTTTTTCTTTAAAAAAACGGTTTTAAGGTATATTGCGTGCAATTCGATAAGATAAGACCATTACGCAAAAACTTTATTCGAAAATCATATTTGAAAATAACTTCCTGTGTCAAATATATGAATTTACGTTGAATAATGCATTCACTGTCAAAATACTGGGAAAATATTAACATTAAATAAAATTAATGCGTTCATATTAAAAGTTGAAAATTACACGCTTAACACACTTTTAATGTCAATACTTGTTCTTAAATGACACATGTTTGACTATAAATGTTTTTATTTGCATATGTTCCTGCTTCGTCGAGTTGTATTCACTTTGCTTATATCATGTAAGTGTTAATTCCAAAATTAAAGGAACTAAATATGAAGGAAAGTTCTAGACCCTGACGGCAAACCAGTCTCAGCATCCCTTTTGTGCATCCCTGTAACATAGCTTCTCGTAAGCATTAACAATCTAATTCACACTGAGCGTAGTTCCATATTTACTACGTGACTATGGAATTCTTATTTTCACGAGGGACACTTGATTGCAGTATGGATGTACTGCAACGGGTGTCAGTTTAAAACACAGGAATTTACAAATAAAGACTTGATCCTTTTACAAGCTAGGTAATCACGCTGTATAGGGAGTCGATTTGCTCTCGATACATTGTTTAAAGGGCAAATGATTCTCGGAGATTTCACCTTTAATATCCGAACAAGGAAGGAAACATATAATTACATTCCAAATGACAAATACGTTATCAATAGATGCACGTTTATGTTATCGTACCATGTAATTTATAGATCATGTTTGTATTAGCAAGAAAAGGTGTAAATCAAAGAGTGAATTGATCTCTGGATGTATCGGTCTCGAAATAAATTGGTTTTTGTTTTGGAAAATCTTGTTGTTTCGATACCAAATGAAAGCTTCTATAGCTTTTTGATTACATCAAAATACAATACAATACATTATTAAAGTGTTAAGATAACGAACAGTGGTCAATCTCTTGATTCCCGTAAGGAATTCAAAATTAAGAATAGGGCTAACACGAACTCTGGACATACCATAGATGTGCATCAGATGCCTCGTGGGAGGAAGTATCCCTAAGACCAATCACGCCCTCCTCAGTACTAACGTTATCAGGTAAACGAAGTAACCTATAATTAAAATCCACATTCAAAGAACGTCCTCACAATTGGTATGAAATAATCAGACAGCATTTGACCGAATGGTTGTAAAT
>CAJDSM010024798.1:6726-20378 GCA_903981925.1 Ostrea lurida | reverse complement strand
TTCTTAATTAATTAAAAGAGAAATATAGTCATCATTGCCAAAATCCGGACCTCCAGACAAGTGGATAGTTCTGGAAGTAGCAGAACGATAACCTTTAATAGTGGAAGGAGACAATTTTTTCTCTTCAAATATTCAGTTAGCTGCTGAACAGTGATTTTGAAAGGATCAATTTCTTTCTCACTACACCAACTACAGAAGATTGTCCACTTAGCATCGTAGACGATGTTAGTAGTTTCTGACTGTTTGGGAGAGATGTCTGGCTGCACGCTCAGAAAAGTCTCTCTCCTTGAAACTATCTCTGAGAGAAGCCACGCGAATAGATGTAGATTCTCTGGCTTGGGATGACAAATCTTGCCCTTGAATTGGGAAAGAAAATTGTGGTTTACCGGGAGTAACAGAGACCGAGCACAAGACAGTTGAAGTGGACCTAGAAACCAAGCTTGCTTGGGCCAAGCTGGAGCAATAAGAATGATCAGACATTGCTCTGACGCAATCTTTCGAAGAACTGCAGACAGAAATCTGAATGGAGGGAATGCATAACCGAACATCCCTTCTCAAGGGAAACTCATGGCGTCTACTGCATAAGCTTTTTGATTTGGGACGGGAGACACAAACACTAGTGAAGTTTGAAGTTGAGGCTTGTTGCAAAAAAGATCTACATGAGGAGATCCCCAATGAAGTATTATAGCATGAAAAACTGATTGGAGAAGTTCCCATTCTGTATTCACTGGAGCTAGAGTTCTCGATCGAGAGTCTGCTAAGACATTGAGTTTCCCTGGGACATGACGAACTACCAGATGTAGTTCAAGTTGAAGTTGACTGCAGAGAAGAAGAATTTCTGTCGTGAGCAGAAATAGTTTGAAACAATGAATTCCCCCTTGATTTTCAAGTAAGCAACAACTGTTGTGTTGTCTGATGCAAGAACAAGCTCAAGAAACTTATTTTACAGAACTGATTGAAAATGAGAGAGAGCCAGAAGAACTGCCTTCATCTCTAAGAAATCGATGCGTTCTTTCCCGAGATCTGGGCTCCAAACCCCTGAAACGGAAAGACCTTCCAGATAAGCACCCCAGCCGAGGTTGGAGGCATCTGTGAAAAGAGTCTGATTTGGAACTGGACAGAACAGAAGCTCGACTTTCAAAATGTTCTCTTGAACAGTCTACCAAAGAAGATGTGGTGACAATTATTCCTGAAGAATAACAGGAATTTGAAATCCCCAATTCTGAGAAGATGGGAGCCAATGTTGATGAAGATAAAATTGGATAGGTCGAACGTGTAATCGAGCCAGAGGAACAACATCGGTTAAAGAGTTCAAGAGACCAAGTAACTGAGAAAATTGGCGAGCAGAAACTGTTTCTTGAGAAACTGTTGAGGTTTCAACTGAAGATTCTGAATTTTTTCCTGAGGAGGTAGAACTAGTCCTAATGAGTCAGATGAACGTTCTCCCAGAAAAACAAAGTCTTGAGATGGAATCAGATCTGGCTTTTTTTTTTTTTTTTTTTAGGAAATTAGGCAAACCCATTAGAAAGAAACAGTTTGAATGACCAAGTTCGTGTTGATGAGGAGTTTGTCTTTGGAAAGCTCCTTCAACAGAGAGTCGTCAGATAAGAGTGAATCTGGATGGCGTGAGAGTGAAGATGAGTTATGGCAGATTGCATGACCTTAGTGAAAACCAGAGGAGCGTTAGATAGGCCAAAAAGCATAGCTCTGAATTGATAAACCTTGTTGTCCCAAACAAACCGAAGATAGGAGGCATCTGTCAAATCCAGGGGGGTGGTCCACATACCTGGTAAGATAGAAGTTCTGATAGATCGATTTGTCTCCATTTTGAAATGGGGAACAATAAGAAACGAATTGAGGATGGACAAGTCGATGACTGATCTCATTCCCCCTGTTTTCTTTGGAACAAGGAAGAACCGAGAATAGAAACCTGGGTCTGTTGAAGACACAGATACTTCCTCTACTGCCCTTATTGTTACAAGACGTTCTATCTCTGCAAAAAGAAGAGATATTTTCTGGGGTTGAGACACGTTTGACAAAGGAATAGGAATTGGCGAAAGTTCCTTGAACTGAAGAGTTAACCCCCCCCCCCTGCGGTTAGAAACTGGTTTCTTGGCACCACCTTTATTTTCCCCTTCAATGAAGACTTTCCTTTTCTTTTAGGAGTGAAAAGAGGAACCACCAGAAGAAGAGCTACCTCTTTTTGAATCGTTGCCTGATACGGAAACATTCACCTTAACGGGTGGCGGAGCCGAACTTATTTGTTTCTGAACTTACACTGAGTGGGAGACCAAATAGTTTCTCATCTAAAGGAGACTGAATTAAGGAATCCTTCAGAACATCAGAAACCTTTGCTTTATCCAAGATCTCAGATCTTTTCGATAAAGTAAAGTTTGCAAGGGAGCCCAGAAGCAGAAGCTGAGAAGCCCCGAGAGCCTTATTCAACCGAAGAAAAATAGGTTTTACTTCAGGAGGAAGAGAAACACCTTCAGATAAAGAGCAACAGCAGACAAGAGTGTTCTGCTGAACCTAAAACATGAGAAGCATTTCTCAGGAGATTTTCAAGTTTTAGCCCAGATAACTGAGAGAACACAGACATCCACAGGCTTAGAAGTGATCAGGGATGAACAGAGCCTATCACAAGAGGGAACCAACTTACCTAGAGTTTGAATGAAGATGTCATAGTCCCTAGATCCTGAAATGTTCATTAAAGGAAGCTAAACCAAAACCACTGACTTTAGAAAAATGAGACTCATTGGCAGAAATACCTTCATTAATAATCTGAAGGGAAGTAGTCATGTGGTTGGACTCGGGGAAATTGGTGTGAGAGCTCGGTGTGTCCTTGGACATACCACAAGAGGCATCAAAGGAAGAAGTGAGTCGCTTGGGTTTAGATGATGACAGGAAAAGTACCTTGTTAACATCTCTCATGATGAGGTACACTGAAACTCTGTGTTCCTTCAAAGAATCAGCGACTTTGCTGGAGTTGGTAGGAGACCGACCAATTACAGTAGGAGGGACAGAATCAGCAATTAATAAATATATACAAAGCTTTAATAGACGTGACTGAACAAGTCTTTCCTGGCTTTAATAGTAGTTTATTACCGAGAAGGTGACCGTGGGAGCCAAGAAGAGCTGAAAAGAACCGAACTGAGCAGCCGAGTTGTAAGAGTCGGTATTGCTAGTAAAAGCTCCCAAGAGCCAAGAATCTCTGGAGCCAATCGAGCTATAGGAGCCGATTGCTCAAGAGCTTCTTTGAACTATTGTACTTGTATATACATATATAATTGATTAAAGACAAGTAGTCTCAACCTTTATCTGTATTATATTTCGTAATCATATACTACCAGGTCCTCAGAAAGTTAACTGAGGGGATTCAGCCGCCTCTGCTTGAAAACATATCATCATTAGGTTTCACACTACACATGTGTCTGGATGGTGGTATGTAAGAGTATTGTGTTGCTGAAATGTTGCCTTACGTGTGTCTGCAAAATATAAATTCACACCAGAGTCCATCAAAAAATATGGCACGCCGTATTCATATTCGTTGCTCTATAAAGTTATGTTATATAAAGATTTATGAGATACTGTGTTGTGTATATTGATTGTGCTGTGTGTATTGATTGTGCTGTGTGTATTGATTGTGTAGTGTTTATTGATTGTGCCGTGTTTATAGACTGTGCTGTTTTTATTGATTGTGGTGTTCTTTTTATTGATTGTGCTGTGTTTATTGAATTGTGCCGTGTTTATTGATTGTTTATTGATTGCTTTTATTGGATTGTGCCGTGTTTATTGATTGTGCCGTGTTTATTGATTGTGGTGCCGTGTTTATTGATTGTGCTGTGTTTATTGATTGTGCCGTGTTTATTGATTGTGCTGGGATCTAAACTGATTTACACAACAAAATGGCACAGGGGTTGCCCTTTGAGAGTAGATGATCCCTATTGATTTTCAGGTCACATGGCCAAAGGATCAAGTCAAACTGCTGGTCTTAACCCACTGTGTTAAAAGTTTTAAGATATCTTATAAAAGATATCTTTCAAGAAGAATAAATGAAACAACTGCATGTCATACAAAAATGCCTCAATTTTCTGTTTGTTTGATATCGTGCTGCCCTGTGTCACAAATGTGCGCACGATCAAACTCTATTTCAGATGAAATGCACTTATTCGCACGCATATATATAGTTATATACGCATACATTCACACACATAATTATATACGCATATACACACCGTCAACATAAAATACACACTTTTCTCTTTTAACAAAATTTGCGGTTTGGACTGGCAACCATTCGTGCTCGGGTATGGCCTAAAATTTTCGACCATCCATAGAGGTGGAGGTTATCAACCCTCATGGCACAAATGGTCGCCCACGACCAAACGTACGACACGAATGATCGCATGGCACATCAAACAGCCCCCCCCCCCCTCCCCCGACGCCTAGATGCTTTGTATAGGGGTTATCATGCTTTTTAAAGTAGCTATTAAAGGATGGTATGTGCATTTGTATTCAAGAGGTTTTACCAACCACAGATCGATAGTAACAGACTGAGAATCTTTGATTTAAGTGGGTTTCAATCCGACTGCAGACAATACTCCTTTTATCTTCCACTTTGCAAAACTTGAATTTTCAAAGATTTTATGGTTTTTCTTCTCAAAAATCAATATCGACGCTCTATCTTCAGGTTTTGTTGTACCTATCATTTCATCACTTCCTGGCGTCATGTGTCAGGCAAGAGTTTACTGCCACTACAACATTTCCTATTAGTGCATGACTATCGGTCCTCTTATTTGACTTATTGGCTGTTATTTCACCTTTCTCTTGTGTTGACATATTATCCATGTGAATTATTCAGTTTGAAGACGTCTATTTATAAATATCATTCCTTAAAAGGATTCACAGTGTGAGCTGTTTCTGCGGTCATTTACGTCCACCAGAAGCAATTAATTAGGAAATCGGGTGCGATAATGGTGCATGAAGATTACAGGAATTAGGTGTATGATGCATGTAGATTAGGGTTGAATGTGCTAAATGTATCTTGCTTATTTGAAGCGAAAATAACGAGATGACCGATCACTAAACTCTGAAGACTTGTTCTTTCAAAATAGTCTATTATATGATAGACCGAAGTCCTTGTACTTTAGTTATATATATATATAAATAAATATTGAAAATCCACATAAGTAGTAGTATAATAAAAATATCAGAAGGCCGATTTAGTATACTCAATCGGCCTTCTGGTATTTTTATTATACAATATCAAAAACACTGAAAGAACAATTATCTCCGGATCGTAAAATTAAGAAAACTGGAAGAAAATATAAAATTGAAGTATTTTATTGACGTCCGAATTGTGTCATATTAACTACAATGTATACGAATTTGGCATGGGTGAAGATAACAAACAGTGATCAATCTCAGTCAAATCAAGAGATGAGCAAACACGGACCCCTGGATATACAGAGTTGGGATCAGGTGCCTAGAAGGAGCGAGCACCCCCTGTCGACCGGTCACACTTGCCGTGAACCTTAATGAAATTTTACAATCTGACCAGAAGATAATCTGCTAAAACATAACTATCGTTTTACTCTGAATTACTATTTGAAAACTTGATATCTATTTTTTATTATTATTATCATTTTACCAGAAAAAATTCTGCTAAAACACGAACTACATGTACTGTTAAATGTGTGGGATGGAATAAAACCCTAAACTCAACTTAAAAAAATACTGCTATCAAGGAGTAGACCAAAGAGTGTTTGAATAGATAGAATATGAAAGAATAGCAAAAAATATCCTACTGCATGTGTATAAAACTTGCCCGCTTGCTCTAGGAGCTTGCACCGATTGATAATTTGACGAACCCCCAACCCACCCACCTCCCCAATCGGATGTTACATATGGCACGCCATATTTATTCTTCTGTAGAGATATCTTAAATAATTTATCCATTATCTTCCATTCTTAATATGACATTTAATGATTTTTATAAGATATCTCATATAATTTATGGTTTATAAGATATCATAGAAATGATAGAATATATGATATCTTATAAACTACATGTATGTAAGATGTCACAAACTTTATAAAATAGCTTTTGTATAAGATAAACATATAAATGTAAAGCAAAGATAACGAACAGTGATCAATCTCGTAAGTCCCAAATAGAATACAAAAACAAGAGTTGGGCAAACACGGACCCTTGGACACACCAGAGGTGGATCAGGTGCCTAGGAGGAGTAAGCATCCCTGTTGACCGGTCACACCCGCTGTGAGCCCATAGTCTTGATCAGGTAAACGAAGTAACGAAAAAACCGTAGTCAAATCAGTGTGTGAAAAACGGCTTAACAATGGCTATGAAACACATCAGACAGCATTGACTCAATGGTAGGTCATACTGGTAAACTAAATTGTTATAACGACCGTAAAATTTACGAAATGCTGCCTTTAAACGTGACTGTTGAAACCCCTGCAGCACAAACTTTTCTGTAAGTAGCTTGCCTCGATTAAAAAACTAATCATACCAGACAAGCTTTGCGTATTGAGAGACATGCACACCATATGCAGGTGATGATGGAATATTGTACTAAATATGGGAAGTTGACGATGGGGAAGCTTGAAATCGTCCGTTTGTCATAAAGTTGAGTAGTTAGTTTGCCGTTAATGTCAATGTTCAATAAATAATACAAATACGAGCAGACATGGAAGATCTGTGGTGTCCTTATTTCTAGTTCGCTGGGATATATATTGAATTGACATATGAATGAATGAAAATCATTATTATTGATAGATAAAACGTCGTCAACATATCGAAATGTGAATTAAAGGCACGCTAGAGATTTCATGTAGAAGCTTTTGAATGAATTCTGTCTCATAAGTCAAGGAGCACAATTCGTGCCATTGGAATTCCAATAGACTGTTGGAGACCTGATTGCCAAAAACTACAAAGATATTGTCAATGAGGAATCCAGATTGCTTTAATATCAATTCAGAGTACTTGAGTGCAGTTTAACAATAATTTTTGATGGCTGATCATAGATAAGAATATTCTTTTTTCCATTTTGTTAAAGAATCAACTGCCTATAATGTTTTAAAGGCCTTGTCTTTAATTTATCGTGAGGAATGGTCGTGTAAAGTGTTGAAAAGTCATATGTTTTGATGTTTTTTATATGTGCAAGGTTTTGGGATTTAAATTCACTAGAAATTCTTAGGTTTTTTAGAATCCACATTTGATTTACACCACTTCTGGCATGTGTGTTTCACAATACGTCTAAAGTTGCTCCTTGACAGCTGTAAATATTTTCGTGAGGAATAAAGATGGCTTGGTGGAATTTACTAGATCCAGCAATGTATCTTTGTTTGTAAAGGTTTAATGAAGTTTTTGGAATCCAGTATAGGCACGGTAATTCATATTCGTCCATCCATTTCACTGGGATATTGATGTGTTTTAACTGAAGCATGATTTTGAAGAATTTCGTCTTTTGAAAGAGTAGTAGTAGGAGACTCCGATGTAAGTACGATTACCAAATGTGTAGTTAATGCAGATGTAGTATTGAGCCTTACAGAAAAAACAATATTGTTACAAGCTTTGTCGTGAACCAAAAACATATCTAGTTATTGATCACTTCCGTTTACGAAACACAGAAGGATAGATGGTACGGATTTGGTACGTATATATGTCTTATCCGGGATTTCAATATTCTTCTTATACTTTTGATCCATTCTAATAGGTATCAGTTCTTCTTTTTCATATTTGACCCTTCGTCTGGCATTATCTTCGACAGAATTCATAATGGAGATAGTTTTTGTCGCCAATTAAATGACTGAGGTTCTCTGAATTTAGGAACCTTTTCAAATCCTCATTTTCATAATATTTTACACCACTGTAATGACATGTCCAGCTGGACTATAGTTGAAAGAAGAACAAGAACAAGTGGGTAGATTAAGTATAAGATAGTCAATATCTTGGCACTGCAGAGTTTGCTTGCAATTAAAAGTTTGGATGCAATCGTGGGAATATATTTGTAGGAAATGCAGGGTGGAGATTGAATTGAAAATATGCAGGAATACAGGATTGAACTTTATGTTGCTTAATGTTTAACGGCATATCTATTCCTTTATTAGTGAATTTCAGCTTAAGGAACGGACGGCAAGATTCGAAGGATTACTATCGTATCGGGTGGTTTAAAGAAGCTGTGATGGCAACAATCATAATCATAGAATTCGCCTATAACTGGTGTTGAAGATCCAGTGTAGATAGTTTTGGCAATCTTCTATAATTGTTCAAACTATCAATGGAAAAGAGTAAATATCTTAGTAATACATCTTGTATTTTTTAAAAGATACCTTATAAACTTTATAAAATATTTTCTAAAATATCTCATAAATGAATTTTTATAAGATATCTTGTAAACTTTATATCTCATAAAACATATACGATATTTTATATGTTTTATAAGATATCTTAATAGATTTTAGAAGATATCTTATAGATTTTAGAAGATATGACATCAACAATCTTTTATCAGACAACTCTTATTTACCCCCCCCCCCCCCAGAAGATATCCTAAATAAATTCATTTTCATAGGACATACTGTAAAACACATCAGATATCTTATGTCCCACTGTGACAAGGTTAGACATTTATGACTTCTACACTTCCCCTATTTGAGGGTGGTGGGGTGTGGGGGTGGGGTTGGGGTCATATTCTTATTTCAGAAGTAGCCAAGATGAAAACCGCTCTAGCATTACTAAAACCATTTAGACTCAGCTTAGTTCCTAATGGTATTCTGAGCCCCGCTGTTCAGAAGGAGAGATGGAGGAAAAAACCCTCCACAAATTCCTAAAACTGCCTGCACATGTGGGTTCTAACCCAGCGTCCATGTAAAGCGAAAACGTGTTCCAATTCAAACCATACTACAATGGAAGTCCACCAGCTTACCGGGTAGATAAAACAAAGGAACGGGGCTACGCAGCTTTTGATCGGACCGGAATCTATGGCGCTATTTGTGAATGGGTCTCTACCAGTAAGTGTTATATAACACGTCGAGGTATTAAGGGGACTTGCTGCATTATTCAATGTGTTTCCTACATAAGAACTACTTCCGAATGGGCAGATTCCTCTTGCAAAATGGTGGGGGAAAAAATCCCCAAATGGTATTAAATTTTCTAAAAAATTTCGAGAAATTAAGTTTTATTTCAATTTATAAACAGAATTTTGTGACAAATACTAACAGTTTAAGCATATCTATGTCTTGTTAGGCAGTACATGTAGTATTTTCGTCATTTAATGTATTTTTTCAAAGTCTGCTAGAATAATGTCCCCCCGATGACGTACATGCCATGTTCGAAGTATATAGTGCAAACAAATCAATAGTTATATGTTTTATTCATGGAAGAATTCAACACTGAAAAATTCCCAGTATCCAAACATGATAATTTTTACCAAATCAATAGGCCATATCGTTTAAAATTAATGTAAAACCCAACTGTTTTTATTAATTAAGCGTGCAATTCCAACCAATTGCACCCGAACACAGACGAGGGCTGGCTGATATTCAGTACCAATACCAAACTATACCCCGAAATACCTGCTTCCTCTTCATGTCTTCATCCAACTGTAATTTGTCCNAGGGCTGGCTGATATTCAGTACCAATACCAAGAACCAGTCAACATACTATACCCCGAAATACCTGCTTCCTTTTCATGTCTTCATCCAACTGTAATTTGTCTGATTCGGATATTCTGCACCACCCTGTGACAATGCCCACCAGAAAATTAAACGGGAGCGGGGCGGATGTGCTATGTTGATAGTTCAACAACAAGTCTACATCTATATCACCGACTCGCATTTCCAACTAGATCAGCTTTTGGCAAGGTTGGGAACCCTAGGCTAAACTGCATCAGATTATTAACTATTCTGGCCTCCCATCTTTCCAGATTACACATTACATTACCGGTTGCGGCAGCTCAGCTGTTTGTGTGACCAGAAGGTTAAAGATTCGAGCCCTGCTCAATTTTGGCTGCAAAGTAAAACAGGTAGTCGCTGCTCCTTTGTCTAACACTAGACATTCGCAAATCATGTCAATAGCGAAGTCCTGTGTCAGTGCAGGCGTTAGCACAAAAAGAACCGTCACTACTACGGGATTGGTCGAGATGCATGGTCTAAAATGCCACCTCGCCTACAGCTAGTGACGTCTCGGTATGAGCGATACATTCTCGAAGGAACGGAGAACAACCAAACGTTGTCGCCAGCTATGGGAATGCTAGGTTGGTCCGAATCCATTTACTAATGTACTTTTTACAGTGCATTTCTATCTTACTGATAAAGTAGCTTTTGAAGCTCTCTTTGAGTTACAATACCTTGTTGGAATTCCTCAATCCTTAAGTCTATGGCGAGACTGATTTGACGTGTCCACACGATTGCACGTCTCGATTTCGATCTTCACAAGCCTGATGACAGGCCATCTATTTACCATCAGCTGGACTTGCGTTACGCTAATTATGGCCAAACTGTTGTTTTATATTGCCGTAACAGAAAACCAGGAGATCCTAGCTGCTCGACTGATGGAACTCCGATTATTTCCGGTTCATTGAATGTAATGAGTACCAAGGGTGTCATGTCATACTAGTGTGCCGTCTGTGGTTAAAAAGTCCATAGTTTTAGGATGTCCGCTTCCAACAGATTTGTAGAAGCTGTTGACATCCAAAGGATAGTCTTAGAGACCGTCGGCCCGCTCCTTGTTTGTTAGTACCCGGTAGACATTGCCCATGTGGTGGGGGTTTCATTTCCTCCCTCAAGGAGGTTATAAAATAGGAGACTTTTATTTATACATGTACATGTATGTCTGTTAGCAACTTGTGGTCAGATCACTTTGAAAATTGGTACACAGATGTATCGTGGTTTAAGGAAGTCCCTGTGAAATTTTGATGGCGATCCGGTTCCAGACTTTAATGTAACCATGGCGGAGGTCAGGCATTGGTCGCGTCAAAGATGGGCATTAAACTGCGTTCTCTGCTTAAAAGTAAAGTATTCATCGATCGTCGTACATGCATGTAAACATTTTATAGGGAGGGGAGGGGTTAGTCTACTACCTAATAATGATCGGACTCGGGATAAGCATCAAGACAACAACCTGAAGTCACTCCCATACGTTAGTTATGCCGGACTCCCCTGGTCTCGGGTTATTCCCCTGCTTCCAAAAATGATCCACTCTAACTTGTATTATTCGTGGATGCATGTTGCCAGCCGTGTTTCGCGTTATCTGGATTACAAAGCCTCCGCCACCCCCACCCATACCCAGTTGTAGCCTCCGCCACCCCCCGGGCCACCCCCACCCTACCCAGTTGTAGTATTTTGCAACTCGCACAGCAAAGCACGAGTAAACACGTACTTGCTATATCGCCTCCACTGTACATGTATATTACTTTAGCTTGGACAGAAGTTGATCCGCTAGACATGAACCTATCGACTTTCACCTTGCAGTCGCCAGCAAAATACTTCAGCCAAATATACATGGCAGACGAGCGTACGCTAATGCAATATGTTGCCAGTTATCATAATATTATACAAAGACGACTGCACAACATTATCAATATAGCTATTGTAGAACTGGTAGTTGCGCTTCCTGACGTATGTTTTTTGATAGTATTCGGATCGATAGCAACAGATGTTTTCTTCCATTAAAGGAAATCTTTCGCTTGGGATACAGGTAAAAAAAATCAACCAACTTTATAAATATTCATCAAATCTTCCTTTTGTTACGAGAAATCGAATGGTGATTAGATTAAATCCGATTTTCTTTCAAATAATTAACTATCAAGAGAATGAATTATTATCTCTACGAGTACACACTAGCGCTCTCTGTGTTTAAAAAAAATAAATGGCAAGTAGTAAAGAACAAAGACTGGTTTACGATTATTGTTTATTGCTTTAATCCACTGCCTTTCAAAGACGATTATCAATTGTTTGACGTTTATCATGCAGACGACAGTTCAGTGTTTACAAGGTAAGACCTGTTTGTTCTTGTGACCAGTATGGTTTTGGGCTTCAGCGCAAAATCACCAATGGTAATTCTGAATGACAGACTCGAGTGATATATCCCCCCAAATCGAGGAATATAGAGGTACTGTACATATAATATATCGTAGAGATAGATAAAATGAATCCCAGAGAATGAGAGGGATAATTTGTCTATTGTCTCGAGTGTTTGTTGTTTTACGACCCGCGTAGAGACGTCACCAGTGGAAGTATTCCAAAATTATGACGTAGCAGTGAGGGCCCTTTATCATGCCAAGACCTACTGCGACACAGGACCTCTCTTTTTTTCATTTTAAGTCATACGACTTTCATTTTTAAATATAAAACGTAACTCGGCGAAGTCGTTGCTTCGATTGTAGCATTCAGTTCTAAAAATAACATGGTTAAAACAAGAAGTCGAACGTGCAATTTATCTGCAGAAATCACCCTTTAAAGTTGACGGTAAAGCACTTAACAAATTCTCCGTGAATGTGAACGAAAACCCTAATTGTCGCTGCAATTCACATTAAAACAAGAAATCGATATCAACCACGAAATGTAAATTGTTTGCGTTGTTATTTTTTGTTTTTCACGCAGCTTTTTCATGGTGGTACGTCCATTGATGTTCAAAGGTAGATGGTTNTCTGACGCCGTAATCGATATCAACCACGAAATGTAAATTGTTTGCGTTGTTATTTTTTGTTTTTCACGCAGCTTTTTCATGGTTGTACGTCCATTGATGTTCAAAGGTAGATGAATTCACTAGTTTTGATATCGTGGGTTTGACCTACATTGGAAACAGCAAAAACAAGGCTGAAAACAATACTTGCATATGGTAATATATGTGTTAATTGGTATTTTTGTTTAAATTTGAGAACAGAAATAGAAATCGCTTGATCAGATCCCGAGGGGTCAGATGGAGCCGAAACNAAATTTGAGAACAGAAATAGAAATCGCTTGAACAGATCCCGAGGGGTCAGATGGAGCCTAAACATTAACGCATCCAACGTTACACGTTTAATGCTTATCTCTCGTAGAGATTCTTTTTCGAAAGGAAGATCCTAAACGCCGGTTAGAAAAAGAGCCTTATAGACCAGAATGAATTTTCACTATTGGTCATTGGTACTCTTCATTGGCTATTTGATCAGTTCATCNNTTCACTATTGGTCATTGGTACTCTTCATTGGGCCATGGCTATTTGATCAGTTCATATCTGGTACTTTTCATTGACTGTTCTGCTCGTTTTGTGGCACTTTTCATTGGTTATTCAATTCGTCTCTGGTACTTTTCATTAGTTATTTAGTTCGTCTCTTGTACTTTTCATTGGTTATTTAGTTCGTCACTGGTACTTCAGATTGTCTCTGGTACATTTCATTGGGTCTTCAATTTTCTGGCATTTTTATTGGTTATTTGGTTCGTTTCCGGCACATTTCATTGGTTATTCAATTCGTCTTTTGTGTTAATACTTCACCTTAACTGAAAGCTTAATCAAACTTTTTCTGATCATTCTTAGTCTTAATTGGTTTTCTGGATCCACCTCTGCGACACAATTAATACTGTATGAACNTCAGTTAAGGTTACCCGCGGTCTTTTGTACCTAATTTCCTTCACCCGTTGTTATC
>CAJDSM010024796.1:421-24820 GCA_903981925.1 Ostrea lurida | reverse complement strand
ATAGTTGATAAGTTCATTCTAAAAAAATGCTTATTTTCATTCTTGTTTTACAAACAAATACATTGTACCAGAGTTTATGATTGTTAAGCGATCTCTTCGAACTGAAGAGTTTATAGATTTCATACACCACAATATATTGTCAACAATTCTGTGTCGATGAACTGGGTTAATCAAACGATAATTTTTATTATTCAGAACATTGTTCCGACAATCGAATAGCAACATTGCCGAATGGATCTTTGACGGATTGATGAATATACATTTGCTGTAAGTATCTCTATTATGGATGGTATTCATACAAGTACTCTAAAATTGATTATTAATTCGTATCTGGATTCTCATTTGGGCAACACTCTTTAATTCTCTGGTGATCAAAATCTTCCAAAAGTGGTGTTTGGATATCCATTTGGCACGAATTATGCTTCCTTTGTTGTGACCTTTTTTATATTCTTACGAGCGGAATTTCGTCAAAAGAAACAATTTTTAGCTATAGCCTTTTACTCGAACTTTGGATTTATCAACGAATGTTTATTTATTGATGATAAGCATTTTCATTTTTATGTCGAATTCAATATCCAGTAAACTCAAAATTGGTATATTAGCCTTCCACGCTGCATCATACTTAAATAGTTCAGGCTGAGATTTTGGAGTAATGCCACTCTTTTGGGAAATGTTTTTTTGATTCGACCTGATAGAGAATCGGGGAATTTGAAAAGAAAAGTGTTTACAGTGAAATAACATGACTTGTTTTGCACTTTAATTTACTAAACAGTTATTTCATTTATAACCTTCATTTTGTCTGTTGGTAAACAAACATAAGGAATATAAAATCAGTTAGTACCATGAATTACATAACATAATAATGGTCTTCTTACAATACAGATATTTTTAAAAAAAATAATACTTGTAATGCGGAAATAAATAATGGACCATTTTGCACTTGATTATACAGACAATCTCATAAATTGCTATGTACTATGTTACTAGCTTGAAATACGGAATATGTATGTTAATTGCAGTTTGGTAAATTAGAAATTCATATCAAAATAAGGATTATCTCCCTCAGGCCATAGGCTCTGATCCTTTGAAGTTTTGGCCCCAATCTTTTTGGCACTCCATTATCACTTTACAGAGTTTTACATTCATGTTTCGGATTTCCAACATTTCGGTTTGAGATCACTGAAGAGACCATAATTTGATCGAAAGGCGGCATCTGTGTGCATAAAATGGTACCGATATGATTTATAATATCGAATTTCACAGGTTAAAAAAAACATATTAGGAGTGATGTCAATTTCTGAAAATTCAGTTATTATTCAAGGTTCTTGTCGTGGAATTTAAAATGGAACTTTAAAAAGTGGATGATTCTCGATCAAATTTTAGAACTATGACCAAAACACAATAATTTTTGCACAAAATTACGAGTAAATTGACTTTGGAGTTTTTAAAAGAATATGTTATTCTGTTGGAAAATTATGTTCGACAAAATTAATTAAATTGCCAATATTTTCAACTAGTTCCAAGTCTCAGCCTATTGTATCATAAATGTTAAAACTGTAATATACGAATAGGGGATAAAAATAGAAGGTATATTTGATGAAATACAAACTGTAAAATCTTGCATATTTAGAAACTTTTGATTAATCAATCCTTCCGCCACAAAATATAATCCCTTTCAAAATCTGAATAGACTCAAAAATTTCTCAACTGGACCAGAAGTTCAGTTGTAAAATGTGTAATACCGGTATGTTTGCATCAATGGTATCAGTATGGAACGTAAATACTAACGATAGCGCCCAGCTCAGTTGTTGCTTCAAAAGTCGGGATCAAGCTTCCTCCAATAGTTTATTGAATATAGACATTCACAGTAATTAGCACGTTAGCTTATAAAAACGTGATTATTTTACCTGCTCCATTCGTCTATGAGCTTGTCGGCCGTACCAATTTTAAATCGATGTATTCCTCTACATTACAAACAAGTTTGCTGCAGGGGTTGTAAAGTGTTTCAGTTTGAAGTCAGCATTATTTGGCAAACTTTATGTCTTATTTTAAACAATCCAGTTGCCAATACTACCTTTGCTCGTGGCTCATTTGTCATTTCATGGGTTTCATACCAATTGGCCTTACAAGTGTAAAGTGTGCTAGGTTAAACTCAGCTAAACGAAAACTTTAATCCTAATCCTAACTGTAGCTCACATTTAAAATAATGCATTCATGTTATTAAATAAATACTAATGTAAGAGTTATCGAACTACTAAGACTATTGACAAACAAGGTGATATTTAAATATTTTTCAGTCGCGTTTTAGAGTCATTATTCTTCGATTCTAAATTGTTTACAAGCAAACTAGTTTGCCAATAAAAGTATACATGTTTCGAATTCGATATATGTATTTGGCGTGTTTATAACAATTATCATTCGTTTCTTTAACATTAACAATCATCATTTTTCACATTATGTCCATTTGATGTCCGAGGAACTCGACATAAAAGGACACACAGAATTGACATATCTGCTTCATATGGATATTTTACTTAACATGGCTCTAATGGCAGATGACAACTACATTATATGATAAGCGTGATGACCTTTGACTTTGCAGTTCGTCAACTTTCCTTTCTATGTAGTAGTGTGCCACTGTCGCCTGCTTGTGGGTTGTGTATGTCTCCCAGTTTGATTCGATGCGCAAGAGCATGCTATTGCGTGTGCGGACTTTTTAAAGCTGATGGCCGACTGCTTGACCAAAAAGTTGATGTTGCAGGGTTAATAACGAATCTCGTTTAAAGCATCATTTCGCAAAATTTCTACGGTTCGCTATAATGAACCTTGTTTTGCGATTACCAAATTTATCACTAATCATATGTTGACTGATGTTTCATACCCTTTGTTAGAACTGTCATTTTCCTACTTAGATCTGACTCGGGTTGGTCCCGTTGCTTTATTTCGACTAAAGGGGCCACGCGGGTGTGACCGGTCAGCAGAGGATGCTTCTACCCCATTGGCACTGATCCTACCTTCGCTTTTGTCGGAGGTCCGTGTTGCCCTACACTTCGAATTTTGTAATATGTTTTTTGATTTTATGATTACGTTTTGACCACCAATTTAACCTTCGGCCTTTTGCTTTATACACTGATAATTGCCTTACGGAGTTACACTGCCTTACCTGATTTATAAAGGCTCAGGGCGGGTTTGTGATCGGTCGACAGGGGTGCTTATATCTCCTAAGCATCTGAATCCCATCTCTGGGTATATCTTGGTTCCGTTCCTTTGTCCAACTCTAATTTGATTCTTTTCAGGACGTATGAAATTGATTGTTGACATGCGTCAGGCAGCATTGACAAAATGACAGGTTGTATTGACAAACCGAGTTCGTTATCTATCGCCATAGAATATGCCAAAGATTGCGACTTTTAGAACTTTCCTGCAACAGACAAGATAATGAATTATGTTGCAGATTTTCGTTATTTTCACCCTTTTTAGAAATAATGTAAAATTGAGCGTTTTAAATTCTACATTGTACCATAGAGGTAGATGAGGGAAATTATTGCCGGTGATTTAATTATTCTCTATGTTCGAGTTGTGAGAATTTCGAGCGAAATCAAAATATACACAATATATTGCTATTGTTGACACAATACATAATATTGTGACATAAAATATGGAATTCGGAAATCAAAAAACCACCCGCAATTAGGACCAATATTAACGGAAATTTTACACCGCGAACTTTTAGCGCACCGCGAAATTAAAACTACCTATGATATTAACATTGGAAAACCACTAAAATATAAAAATGGTGAATAAGTTTTAATAATGTATGTCAGTTATGATGAATAAAATATTCAATCACAATTGTTATGGGTCACAATAAGCTTAAATAATCTCAGCAGATCAACAAGTACAAAAATTGTTCAAATTTTTATAAGAATTTATTTCCACATTGGTCGTTGTAACCATCTAATTTTCCAATACAACCTGCCATTCAGTCACGTGTTATATGAGTGTTCCATATCATTTTCAGGTCATTCCTTATGCAAGCCCAAGATAAATAAACAGTGATCATTCTCAAAAGTCCGAAACAGGTACAAAAGTTGGACAAACACGGATTTTGGCTATAAATTATTATGTATTCCTTAAAGTTACCCAATCAAAACAATTGGTTTACGGCGGGTTTGGTCGTTCGAAGTGGGATGTTTATCCCATTATATTTACCTTATCACGCCTCTGATATACAATGTATCTAGAAGTCTGTGTTTGCCCATTTCTTAAATTGTAATCCATATCGGATTCATGCGATTGATTACTGTTCGTTATCTTCATCATTTCATTGATTGCCGTTTTACGGAACTGTAGAGTTCAGCAAGATTGATAGCATGAATTACCCTGAACATGAAACGTTTCGTTTGATTGCTGATGGCAATGGCATAGACACAGTTTGATAGATATATTGTCCTGGTAAACATTAGTTTGTCGTGAGAGAGAAAGCGCAAAACTTACCAATGTTAGCAATGGAAAGGCAAAGATAACGAAAAGTGAAAACAGAATAAATAATTTAATGTATCTCCGCTTTCATTAAGATCTTTACAGTATCTGCTGTTATCTTGAATTAATGTTTTGGAAAATGACTTCAATGGTATTTTGGTGCTACATGTACATGTAAATTAATCTCAATAACTGTCTGATGTAGAGACCTATATAGCAATCAAATAACAACACTACAGAAAGTGGTATTTGGTGGATTGGCAAAGCTACAAAAAGTGTAAGTGTTTTTGTTGAATTTTTCCATAATTGTATGGCCTTTATTTCCAGCAATAATATATTATAAAACACGTCCGTATATGCTGCAATGGAAGGTTGTATTTGCAAACTAGCTCTTTATAACCATTATAGAGAAATTAACAAGACTGTAGAATCCATTGTAACTTCACTAACCCTTATCCTGTTGGAAAGTTTGATTAGCATTAGTTCCAACAACATTCAACAGACTCTTCGAGAATATGGTTTATAAGTTGGTCCCGAAAAAAAACCTTGTCTATCTTGTCATTCTTATTCATATTTCACCTCAATAATTCAGATAAAGATATGTGGACAGGGGATGCTTACTCCTCCTAGACAACTGATCCTACCTCTGGACTATGGAGGTGTCCATGCTTGCCCAACTCTTGTCAGGCATTCTGTTTGAAACTTACTAGATTAATCTGGTGACTGTTCGTTATTGTCGCCTTTTCATGTAGTGCCCAATTATTCCCTGCTTTAATAAGACCATCAAAATTTATAAGATACTTTGAACTTTCTATCCTAAATAAAAATCATTTTATAGCTTCCTAGTCGTCATTTCTCATGGCATGATTTCTAGGTTGTTGGNTCTATCCTAAATAAAAATCATTTTATAGCTTTCTAGTCGTCATTTCTCATGGCATGATTTCTGGGTTGTTTTTTTTTTCAGTGTAATAACAAGTAATCCTTTACGTTGCGATTGTAACCTGGTTGATTTCATCGATTTTGCAAGAACAACAGGGTTATCTTTACGCTACAACACGTGGAATGATCCACCTATGTGTCTAAATCCTCTAACTTTGAAGAAATTTTACGTAACGGACCAAGCACTTCAAGGATACAGCTTGTGATTACAGGTATGAGATTGATCAATGCTCGTTGTCTTTGCCTTTAAATTGATCAATGCTCGTTGTCTTTGCCTTTACATTGATCAATGCTCGTTGTCTTTTTTTGGCCTTTTACAATTGACCAATTCCCGTTGTCGTTGCATTTATATTGATCATGCACTGATACGTTAGTTTGCTTCTGTTTTACATTGATCTCTGCTAGTTTTCTTTGACTTTATATTGATGCTGCTCGTTATGTTTGCCTTTGTAGTGAACCACTGCTCGTTATGTTTGCCTTTGTAGTGATGCACTGCTCGTTATGTTTGCCTTTACTATCGATCACTGCCTGTTATGTTTTACCTTTAATTATGTCTCTGCTCGTTTTCTTTGCCTTTATGCGTGTCGTAAGAGGCGACTGAATGGGCGGTCCATTCGGATGAACCGGAAAACCGAGGCCCCGTGTCACAGCATGTGGCCGAAAAAGATCCCTGCCCGCTCAAAGGCCCTGTGACGTGCACCGACATAGCACTAAATTTTGCAGCCCTTCACGGCAATGGACCAAATGAGTGAAAGTCTCGAGATGATCCGTTCAAAAGTACACATCATCATTTGCACTATATTGTCCTCGGTAAGTGCTGTGTAGTACACTACTGAGTGCAGCTGAGTTCCTAATTGATACTCCGATGTGCCTCTCTTTGCCCTTTATATTGATGCTGCTCGTTTATGTTTGCCTTTGTAGTGATCACTGCTCGTTATGTTTGCCTTTGTGAGTGATCACTGCTCGTTGTCTTTGCCTTTAATTGATCAACTGCTCGTTTATGTTGCCTTTACATTGACTCACCTGCTGCGTTGTCTTGCCTTTACATTGATCAATGCTGTTCATGTTTGCCTTTGTAGTGATCACTGCTGTTATCGGGGTGTGCCTTTGGTAGTGATCCACTGCTCGTTATGTTTGCATTTATATTGGATCACTGCTCGTTATGTTTGCCTTTTTATTTACACGCGATGACATGGCCCCTGTCATATTTCACAATAGTTATGTATTCATCTAAATATCTGAATTGATAAAGTGTATAAATCCGCCGTATGACTACATGCACCGTTTTAATGATCATACCAAATTCAATACATTATGTACAATGCATCTCAAGTAGATTGTAGCACTCTATAAGTAGATGGAAGATCAGAATATGCCATTATATAAATATATATTATTACTACAGTAACTTGATCCGAAGAGTCGGATCACGTCGAGTTGACGGGCGCAGATCATCAGATCACACGAGAAGAAGCATTCTTTCCTTCATATGTCGTTTCTATGTATCTCAGTGAACTCGAAATAAAAGATTATGTTGTCTTCCACATCTTTTTCGTATTTAGATTTTCTGTTGAACATGGAAATGAACGACAAACTTACAACTCAACTCTAAGACAAACCGGACGATTGTAGCTTTTTTATGGTCAATTGTCCATACTTATGTAGCAATTTCATCAACATCTGTCTTATGGCTGATTCGATAAATATACATGTACATGTACGAATGATTAGCTTTTAAATCAAGGCAGGGTACTGGGAAACAAGTTGATGCTCCATGAAATTTTGACAGTCTTGTTTAAATCAGCATTTTGCAATTTCTATGGTCGTTGTAACAATTTAGTTTGACAATACAGCTTGTCATTGGGCCGAAGGCTCTCTGGCGTGTGTCATACTACTTGTTAGACCGTTCTCTATACACTGCTTTTATGTACGGAGGACTCCTTTTACCCGATAAAGGACCCAGATAAGGTGTGACCGGTCAGTAGGGGGTGTTAACTTGTTTAGACGCCTGATCCCACCTCTCATATACATGTATCCAGGGGTCCGTGTTTGTCCAACTCTTACTTTGCATCCCGTATATTATTAATGAAATTGATAAATGTTGATTGCATTCGGGGTTTTTTCTAAGAATAAGTCATATTGAAGATTCTTGACGAGTTTTCACTTCAAATTATTTCCTTCAAAGCATGAGATGAACAAGATAAAGCGGCTGAATTGTAAGGAGAATTCGACCATTATGTTCGTCTTCAGCTTTAAAACTGGTATTAAGATATTTTTTTTTTAAAAAAAAAAGCTCATATGCAGTTCCCCATTGCTTCACACTATGGAAAAGAATGCAGTGAGTCTGACAAATATCAAAATCCATATCACTTTATTTCATGAAAGCAATGAATGCAAGATATGAGAAATACATTGTGTATTACCTCCTCAGATTCCACTACCGGTGCAGACCTTAACACTGTCGATATTCCCAGGGAAGTCCCCGGCTCTACCACCACACACGCCACCATTAGCCGTACCGTAATCATCCCCACTGCTGCAAAGAACATTACACAATTCACTGGAGTTACCGTTCCTGGTCAGTATTCATTTATGTGCACTGTTTGTATGAATTTCTATCTATAAATAGATCTTAATTGGAAGACTGTAGTTCATAAACCNGTGTGCACTGTTTGTATGAATTTCTATCTATCTTAATTGGAAGACTGTAGTTCATAAACCGGTATATACAGTATTTGTTTTTACTGCAACAACAAAGGTAGAATCAGAATTGCAGATACTGCACGTAACAGCCTGGCACTGGTTAGGTCGCTCATTTTACTGCGCTTTGATCTTGGGCTACTGTGAATACTGCTACTGCAATATATTTAACATGGGTATTGATTATTCATAAGTTAAACGTCCTGCATTCAACTCATTTTCGCGACATCCTTAAACGCTGTTTGGAGAAACACCACTCGGAACTCTCCTGGCGTTGCTCGTACCTTGCACACTGACCTCGGATGTGATTGGATTGTTTTAAACTCACGTATCTGTTTCTTCGGTTCAACTAACCTGACAGTTATATCAGCATGAAAACGGTTGTAATATAGATAAAATACGATATACCAATTTTGATGCACCAGATGCGCATTTCGACAAATTATGTCTCTTCAGTGATGCTCAAACCGAAATGTTGGAAATCCGAAACATGAAAGTAAAACTTTTGCAAATAACCCTGAATGCCAAGTTCATTTTTCCTAAACTGCATCAATGCGAGAAAGTCGTCTGTAGCCGAAGCGGACTGCAAATGTGTAATCAGGTACTTCCGGTAGAGAAATGTATCAGATCGATGCATATTCCTACATCATTCACATCCGAGGTTTATATGGAGCGTAGCGGTGTCAGCCGAGGATTACCGATTGGAGAAACACAGCGCTCCAGAATCATGCTCTTGAATTTGTTCCCATATGACCGGTATTTTGTACGTTCTAATCGTCAATCTTAAATGTTAGATGTTTAGCATTCATTGACCCCGCTCTGGTAAAAGTTTCCCTCTACTCCTTCATCTGTCAGATAAGTACTTATTTAAAAAAGGACATGGGCACGTTTTTGGCTAAATTTTATATTTGCATTTGTAATGTTTAAAAAGCTTAACCAAGTTATTTCTAATCGTCAGCAAAAATTTGAATGCCAATTGTTGAGCAATCTAATTAAAATTAAATCTCCCAGTTCATAGATTTTGTGAGCTGGGAGATTTAATTTAATTAGATTGGTTGTTGAGTTACAAGTAAGATACAGAGCTCACAATTCTTTGTTATGTAAACAATCTCGTGCCTTATTTTTGTTTACATATCTAGATTGCTTCACAGAAAACACCATGTTTAAGAAAAGTGAGACGTGATGGAACACTGAAAACTGTTTAACTGTATTACTTCAGAATGACATTGCATGTAAAGGCAAAGATCTGAAAAAATCTGCTTTAAACGTAACGTTTACTATAGCTTACATATTCAATATAGGTAAACAAAACCTTAACTCGAGATTTGTTTATATAACAATGAATTGCAAGGGTTGTATCTCACTTGTAACTCAACAATTAAGTGATGTTCAAATGTTTGCTGACAATTAGAAATACCTTATGGAAATCTAAATTTGAACATTTCGTGTCCTTGTCCCTTTAAAGGGATAGTGTCACTCATTTTGTCCAAAAAAAATTAATGAATCAAAATGAGCCTTTATGACTCATAACAGGTGATTTTCTGTAAAAAAACATTTTATGCATTTATCTGCATTATTTCCACAGCTAAAACGTTTATGATCTCTAAAACATGTCCCATTAATTTTTGGCTTCCTGAGCAAAAAATCAATTTACTATATATAAGGTTGTTCCTATTGTAAGTTTTAAGGAACATACAGTAATTTCTAAGTTGAAAATATTATTCATATATCTTTTTTATTATATTCAAAAGGAATAAGATGATTGGGGTGAGAAAATTTTCACCAAAATGAGCGATACTATCCCTTTAACATTATATGCCTAAGTTAGATTTCACCACAACCTTTCCCACTGCAGATAAGTTGTCTGCAGAATTAAATCGGATCTGGTAATTTCCAGAAAAATGAACAAGTAAGGTTTATGACACACGAGGCAATTTCAGATTCTCCTTCGTCAATTTTCCATATTCATGTAGTGCTCAACATTCCATCGTCATCTGCACATGTATGGTGTGCATGTCTTTCAGCTAATTCAATACGTAAGAGCTTGTTCTGGGTATGATCAGCTTTTGAATCGAGGCAGGCTAATTACAAATAAGTTGTGCAGGGGTTTCAACAGTCACATTTAAAGGCAGCATTTCATAAATTCTATGGTCGTTATAATGACTTAGTTTGTCAGTATGGCCTGCTACAGGAACAGATGTCTGAGGTGTTTGTTAAGCCGTTTTTCATGCATTGATTTGACTAAGGATTGTTCCGTTTACCTGACAAGCGGCGGGTGTAACCGATCGACAGGGGATGCTTACTCAATCTCACCTGTGGTGCGTCCAAGGATCCGTGTTTGCCCAACTCTTGTTTTGTATTTTATTTGGGACTTACAAGATTGATCACTGTTCGTTATCTTTGCCTTTATTTGCATGGATAAAACGAATGAAGCATTGAACTAGTACTCACAGTTGTACTAGTATGTGCAGTAGTACTAAAAATATGAGGAGCTAACATACCCAAGAACTTACGAAAAACCATTATTGCTGTATAAAATGGGAAACTAAAATACTGCAATACGGAAACTGTGTTTGATGTATGCATGTTTGATCGTAATTTGAAATGCAATTTGATATATTTTGCATTTATATATTATAATGATCATGTTCATTTTTTTTACAGGAGGCACGTCCGAGCTGATCTCTATACAGAGGGAAATGCTGGAGCTAATGAGACAGGATATTTCCATCAAACGCAAGATGCTCCAAACATTTAAATCATTTGTGGCTCGCAAGAAGAAAAGTAGATCGAAAGTTGGAAGAAGAGCCAAACGTCGAACAAATTTTAAATTGTAGATTGTTTCTTTCCGTTTCCATTGTAAGGTTATATTATCTCATATAGAATCATACCTTTCTTATTATACCCCCGGAAAGGAAGTTTGAGGGGTATATAGGTTTCACCTTGTCTATCTGTCGTCTGTTGTCTGTCTGAAATATGTTGTCCGCAACTCCTCCTAATGACTAGCAGGATTTTAATGAAACTTTGTGGAGTGTTAGATTAACATAATATTTAGAGATGTGTTTATTAATTGTTAGGAATTTTATTTTGGACAATTTATGTACAAGATATGAACGTTTGGACTTGGGCATTTTCACCAATGTATGCATCAATGCGTTGTCCGCAACTCGTCTAAACGAACTTGCAGGATTTTGATGAAACTTTGTGGAGTGTTAGATTACATAATGGAGATGTGCATATTGTCAGGAATTTTATTTTGGATTATTTTTTGTACAAGATATGAACGTTTGGATTTAGGCATTTTTCACCAAATATATGCATTAGTGTGTTGTCCACAACTCCTCCTAACAATAATATACTATATTACCCATTGATTAGACAACTTCTGTTTAGTCTGAGAAAATATGTTTGTGTTCATTATGTAGTGTGCCCCACAGGGGGTATTAGCCCGATAGGACAGTTTCTAGTTATCATTAGTATAACTATTTTCACCATTATTATTGTGCAACGTTTCTGGTCACATATAGCTATTCCTGAAATGTTTTCATTGAAATAAATAGTTTCATTTCCAGAACATGCAAGAATTGACTAATTGAGGTCCACACCAGAAACATACGTCAACTCTCTGGATCATATTAAAATTCTGATCCAACACGAATGAAATATGCATAGCATTATACTTAAAAGAGTGCGTTAGAGACCGCAGTATCCATTGTTCTTGTACTTTATTTTTAGATTCGCGAATGATGAGAGCAAGTGCGTTCGAAAACTTTTTGTAGACACCATTTTTATACACCCGCATAAAAAGTGGGCGTATTATGGTATACAGCTGTCGTCCGACTGTCCCTTTCACTCTGGCTTCTGAACTCACTCCTACACCCTTTGGGAGGGTGGGGGTGATGAAACTTGGTACAAAGAAAATGTATCTGTCAATCAGGGCATAATGGCCACTGCACATCACAGTTGTTCCAAAGGGGAATTAAAATTTGCGATGAAACATTTGTGCAAAGTTCAGCATTGATGGTTTCCAAGTGACAATAGGTCACTCTGTCCTTCTTGCATGTTAACTAATTGATTATTTTGTCTGTTTTATGTCCCGTCGAGAATTTTTCACTCATATTGAGATGTCACCAGTTGTAAGTGAAGTGCCACAAATTTAGACCCATGCTTAGCACTCAGGGCCATTAAGCAGCGAGGGTCTTTAGTGTGCCAATGCCTACAGTGACACGGGACCTCCGTTTGAAAGGACATATCCAAACGGCCCCTGAATCTCACTTCTAAATGCTGAGCGTTTGGTGAAGGAGCAATCACTACCTATTTTCACGTCTTGGGTTTGATGCGGCCATGGCAAAAAAGGAGCTCAAACTCAATATCCCTCAGTTGTGAAGCCAACACTCTTACCACTGAACTACCGTGACCGCGGCTTATAGCATGTTAATGTTGTCCAAGATGATGCATTTGTAAAATACCATGCCCCAAAATTGATGATGAATGCTGCACTTATGAACAAACATACAAAAACAAACCAAACAATATGGACCAATCTTCATTTGCAGAGGCTCAAAAATATACATTAATCTGCCATTTCATTAAACCATACAATGAACAATGAAAGTGCTTTGCACATTTTATTAATACAATGTAAATTTTAACAAAATTCAATGAAAACAACAAAACATAAAAGCTGTAACAATGGGGATAGTTCCCATGTGGGGATAGATGTAAAATCTATATCCACTCCAGCTTGAGTCAGATATTATGCATCTAATATTTCAAATTATGAAGCCATCTTTTCCCTCATTTATGCACCCATATACAGTCCCTGAAACGTTCTACTTTACCACATGCACGGTCATCGCACGCTGAGCGCAGCTGAACAATGAATGAAAAATGACTGACTGCACGGTGACCGCATGCTCAACGCATGGTGACCACACAGAAAAATGGTAAAGTAGAACATTTCAGGGACTGTACCATATAAAACCATTGTGTTAGATATGAACAAGTTTCTGTCTTAGACTAGAAAAACCACTCAATGTAATATTTTCCCGTTGACCAGAATCAGAATGAAGAATTACACCTGTGCCTTTACAAAATTCATTAAGACACACAGGTTTTTCGGGCCCAACCCAGGGACCGTGTTCCAATAATCCCACCCTCTTGTAGGAGGCCTCATACATATAACAAATATGCACCCAATTTGAAATTGTCACAAACCACAGGTTAATGTTTCCATTCTGTTTGTGATGGATTGGAAAAAATAACCATAAATGGTTTGTGATGATGCCAATTTGTCTGCTACATCTTTGGAAGTACAGCACTTAGACCTAAGCCCACACTCTGGGGTCATGAATTTCACATTTTGGTAGAGGCCCCACACCTTGCAATACATGTGTATTACATTTGTATATGTACAGTTAATTTTGTTTTTAACATACACATTCACTATCCGATTCACCATTTAGCCTTTGATCCAGGAACCATAAATCCAAAATCAAGGTAGATGCCAATTTTAACAACAGACTGCACAAATCTGTCCACTACATGATTGAAAAATAAAATGTTTCAGGGTTGCATCAATTTGTAAATCGTAAAAAAAAAATATAAAATTCAAAAACTTATACATGTCGGTACATGGATTTGCTCTGAATTGACATGTCGAGAAGAAATTAAAACAGCTTTGTACATTCTGTAAGTAGGACTAGATATGTAATGACTGTTTGATAAAGCAAATTATGTCTACTTCAGAAATTCATAACAAAATTGAACAAGAGAGTTTGTGTAAGGCCATTCTCACGCATGATAAATATACACATCAGTTCCGACTACTGTATCCTCAGTCAGGGTTATACTGCAGTCTTCATACTGTGTACAGTGATCTAGGCCTCCCTATAGTATCTGTGCAGTACAACTGATGCACCATAAGTCTGAACATTTTTCCAAACGGAGTCTCTAAAACACATATGGTGGACTTTGATTCAATGTATATTGATAATAAATGTACAAATATAGGTATACAATAAAAATCTGTATGTAATGACATGGTTCAAATTCCACTATAAAGAAAATAAAATTATGCAAAATAAAATACTTGAAGCTATAGGCACAGCACCTGTATTCATAGCACAACCTCTGTCTAAATAATTGATAAATGTCTAAGAAGACATAGACACACCCCTCAAAGAATGCAATCAAACTAATCACAAGTAATGTTGTCAGCTACTGCACAGATACTACATTTTTGTGTGGTGTGAGAGAGAGACAGAAGCCTCGGAATCCCTTACACCACCACCCCTCCTCAGCTGGAGCCCATCCCAGCGGTACACCCAAAGCAGTGGTTGTCTGACTGGATGTGAGCACCCTCCAACTCGCTGGCAGACGTGATGTCAAACACCGTCATGGGATCTGAAAGCCGTACAGATATAGAGCTTATATCAGATCACTTAGTACTCAGTTACACAGATATACAGTTTAAATCAGATCACTTAGTACTCAGTTAAAATATCATGTCAATTTCCACAGTAATCGTTTTGTGCTAGGCATTCAATGAAATATTTTGATCTATAGTAAAACAGGGTCGATAGACTGAATCTATGTCAAATGACACTAATCAATGCAAATTGTAATTGACATGGACCAAATTGTTTATGCTGATTTTTTAGGTTAAAGAAACTTAAAAACAAAACAGTAAATATACCAAAGGGCCATGAATTTCACACAGTAGACCACTTCATGGATTTATAAACTTATTATGCATTTTAGTTTTTCCTCAAATATATATTGGAGTATAGAGAAGAATATTTTTAATATAAGATTCAGTACATTTTCACAATATGGCCATATTGACCTGCCTACAACATTTTCCTACTTATAGTGACACTACAACTGTGACCTTTGACCTTGAAAAGCAATAGGCATCTTCCCCTCATCATAGTGATCAAATGTACCATATTGTAAGATCCTGGAGCTTAAGATTCAGTCAGTATCCTGACAACAACGTTTTCCTATTAAGTGATATTATGACTTTGGCCTTTGACCTTCAAAAACAATAGGCATCTTCTTCTCACCATGGCGATCAATTGCACCAAGTTGTAAGATCCTGGAGCTTACAGTTTGGTTTGTATCCTGCATAAAAGGCCCGGACAGACGGATGAATGAACGGTGCCAGACCATAATATGTCCCATCTTTGATGGGTGTATAAAAACATATGGGACAAAATAACGCTGTATTAAGTCCTACTTGTAGAAAGATTCAGATCTATATAATACCGGTACATATATATATACTCTGAAATTCATTTCCCATTCTTGTGACATGAGTTGAAGAAAAAGAAAACCCCTCTTGATACACAGCTTCTGTCTACAGAATGTTAGAGACAACAGTGTTCTGGTGATTACCTTTGACCATGCTCTTATTTATGCCCATTTCAAGCTGCTGGTTGAAGTCACAGTCGTAGATTTTGCCGTTCCAGTTGACGTTGATCAGACTGCGACACATCAGGTTGTCTACTGTGTGGATGTTGTAGTTCCTGACCAGGAGCTCCATGTATCCCTTTAACTCATTCCTGTAATAATAATCCAGATATAATACACAGCAAAATATCAACTCATTCCTGTAATAAAAACTAACCAGATATAATACACAGCAAAATATTAACTCCCTCCTGTAATAAACACTAACCAGATATTTACACAAATATATATAGGAGTAAGACGATTTTCTAGGATTTAATATATGTTTACTATATGGCCATATTAGCCCCACTTTAGGGCCTGAACCCCAGACCCTGGGGCCATGAATTTCAGAATTTTGATAAAGGGATTCATAGACATCATAACCATGCATTAGTTTTTCTCAAATTTATATGGAAGCAGAGATGATTTCCCCAAGACTTAATACATTTTTAATATATGACTATATTGGTCCCACCTTAATGCTTGAACGCCTAATCCAGGGACCCATCTTTGCAAGCCAAGTGTCCGATTCGCTTACGCTCATCTCCCCCTTGGCAGATTTAGTCGCGACTGAATTGTCATCTAATGGACAATGCGAGTTATCGCTCTTGACGGAAACACTCGAGTGAACAATTGTATGTTTGGTTTTTTTTTTATTTAGATGTACATACTTAATGCGTGCTTATATCACTGATATGTTTCAGGCATAAATCGCGTATTAAAACTTGCATTCTGATCTTAACAATTCTACTTTGGTTTTAATGTCATTCTCAACAGGTATGAATGGCGCAATTTGATTGGATGCCTTGGGAAGTCAAAGCGTGTTATTTTGAAGGCTTAGAAACTCGACTACATCTGCCAAGGGGGAGATGATCGTAAGCGAATCGGACACTTGGCTTGCGAAGATGCCAGGGACCATGAATTTCACAATTTTGATAAAGGGCTTCATAGACATCATAACCATGTATTTGAACCCTTTCATCTATCTATGAAAGAAGAGAAGATTTTCTGAAATTTTATACATTTTCACTATATGTTCATATTGGCCCCACCCTGGGGCCTGAACCCTTTACCCAGAGGCTTCACAGACATCATTACAATGCATTTAGTTTTTCTGAAATATATATCTCAGTAGAGAAGACTTTCTTACATTTTCACTATATGGCCATAATGTCCCCGCCCTAGGACCTGATCCCTCTCTCAGGGTCCATGAACTTCACAATTTAGGTAGAAGCATTTATGAACATCATAACTATATGCATTCAGTTTATCTTCCACTACTGTGGAAGTAGAGAATTTTTTTAAAGATTTAAAACATATATCAAAGTAGAGATTTTTTTTAAAGATTTAAAACATATTCACTGTATGAAAATATTGGCCCCACCCTTGGGTGGGAACCCCTGACCCAGGGGTCATGAATTTCACAATTTTTGGTAGAGGGCTTCAAGGGCATCATGACCATGCAGTTAGTTTGTTTTCCTCACATACATGTATGTGGGAGTAGAGAAGATTTTTAAACTTGCATATTTGGCCCCGCCCCTGAGGCCCCCGGGAGGTAATGTAATAAATTTCGAAATTTACATTCCCCGTATCCTAGAGATGCTTCATACCAAAAATGGTAGCAATTATCCTATTAGTTTTCAAGACGTTAAACATGTGAAACTGTTAATAGATGACGATGGACAAAGACCAACTGCAATAGGTCACCCGAGTCACTCAGGTGACCTAATAACTGAATATATCTACAATACAAAGCAACCAAATATCAACTTATTCCTTAGTGCAAATTAACCGCATATAACTCACTCAAGTTAACTCACTCCTACAACAAAAGGCAAATCATCTTAATTATATCATTTAACAAGCATTCTGAGAGTATTGCATAGCAATTCATAGTCCCCTACCGATGACAAAAATTATTGGACTGCAACAATATTCTAATCGCATTATATAGGCTATATCGATCATATTTATGGTAAAGCCAGGATAGGACAAGGACCATAACTCAGTGAAAAATGAATCGATAGTAACCAAACTCGAACTTGATCTGTAACTTGGTATGGCAAAGCGATGTACCAAATATCAAATGAATATCTGCAAGCAGTGAGAAAAAAAGTGCGGAAAACTGATAATTTATAAAATTTTCTAAGTCCAAGGGCCATAACTCAGTGTAATATGGTTCGATCTAATCAAAACTCGAACTTGATCTGTAACTTGGTATGGCAAAGCGATGTACCAAATATCAAATGAATATCTGCAAGCAGTGAGAAAAAAAGTGCGGAAAACTGATAATTTATAAAATTTTCTAAGTCCAAGGGCCATAACTCAGTGTAATATGGTTCGATCTAATCAAAACTCGAACTTGATCTGTAACTTGGTATGGCAAAGCGATGTACCAAATATCAAATGAATATCTGCAAGCAGTGAGAAAAAAAGTGCGGAAAACTGATTTACCGGACAGACAGACGGAGTGCAAACCTAAAGTCCCCTTCGACTTCGTCGGTAGGGGACTAATAAGCAAACAACCACAGACTGATATCACTTAATAGTTAAGCAAACAACCACCACATATCACTTAGTTAAGCAAACCACAACAGATGTCACTTACTATTACTGTTTAGATTGTGACTTTCATTTGAGGTTTGAAACTATGAAATATATTGTAGTCAACTGATTTAAAGGTTTTGTTTAGAATACTAATATATATAAGCATACATAATATAATTCAACAATCAAACTATTATTTTCATAAGTACATGTATCTGCATTGTACAGGTAGATGCTCATTTGAAAAGCAAGAAAAATTGTTCTTTACTTTACACTATCATTCTGATTTATAACGAGTGGCACCTTCTATGCAGGAAGTCAGCAAATCTTTTGATTGGCATGTTAGTGATCGTAAAGAGCTCGTTAAATTGGATACCAAAGAACTGCTTCAGTTCTTCTTTATACTTTTCCTCCAGTGGCCCTTGGGATGGGGGCAAAAAGGCACCTGAAATCGGAAAACATGTAATGAGAACGAATTCCTGCAATGCAACTGCAATCAGAACACAAGGACTTTTGATTTCCCCAACACATAGCACTGCTTCACTCTTGTTATACATCAGATTTTATTTTCCAAAGTTATACATGAAAATGAAATAAAAATGAGACTGCAATTTACCAGGCCTTAAAAATTATGTATATCATTCTTTTGCGAAATCACACCACAAAACATACTTTTAATTTAAAATGTAATTTAATATTTTAAAAATCAACAATTGTTTTTCACTGACAAGGATAGCAACAACTAAACTTAACCAACAATTTAATCATTGATGCTCAACAGAAGCTACAGTTAACTCTCGAATTATCGCCATCAATACATCGCCATTTTCAGTATAACGCCGCATTTTTCTAGGAACGTTTTTCCTGCTACTTATAATTCCCGTTAAAACACCAAATTCACTTTCGCCATCCGCCACGGTGTTTTAAGTACAAAAGTTGTTTCACTGTGTTAATTATCGATAAACCGCCAAGGGTACCTACGGTCACCGAAGCGGTAAATTGGTCATTATCGATCTCCAGTGTCCACCCGTGCAAAAAGACCCCGGTAATTACTGTGTTAAGACTTAATTAATACGAGATGTAGTTGCGTTATTTTACATTATAGAAAACATGTTTCAGTTTAATAGGTATGGCTTTGCCACGGAGGAGAGTTTTTTTGAGTTTGCTATTTAGCCATAAAAAGGAAAGGATTTTGTGATGTTTAAAAAATAATCATGTTAAAAATTTTAAAAATAAATTCATTACAGAAATATTTATATGAATTATATAAACAACACGGAAAACAGCGGTAACTCTTTTTCTATAAAATGGCCGAACTTTTTCTCAAAATTGGCAGAATTCAATTCATCGCCAAATTCGATTAATAGCCCAAAGATTCAAAAGAACAAAAGGTCGTGGTTTATCAGATTTGACTGTATATATATATTTCCAATGAATGAGACTGAGAGAATTTATAATTTGGTGACATCAAACGCTTCAAAATCAAAGTTCTCTTAGTTTATTCACCTAGAGGATTATAAACCAGATCCAGCTTCAAACTAGACCCCTCCTCCCCATATCCAAGTGAGTTGAACTTGAGGAGGGCCTGTATACTTCGATCAAACACTCCCTTCCCTCTCTGTTGGTTGACGTTCTTGGCTGTGTAACATGGAAGTGAGGCCACGATATTTACCTGGTGGTCTCTCATAAACTCAGCTGTGTCTTCTTGTCCTACATAAATGTGGGAGCATGTGTTACAAAAGCGACACTCATACTGCAAAATATCTAAATCAATAATGCAGTAGTTTACTGTTATGAAAGAAAATGTACATCAAGTTTGATTATCCTAGTCTTATCACATCATGGTTGAAACTTATCATCTGCTGTGACCTCTCAAGGTGTTCCATTTTTAAAGCTGACGAGGATAAAATTTCATACAATAACCCAGAGGTTAGACTAATTTCAAATGTTAGTGCACAACAACATATGTAAAAAGACTCTTTGATTTGTAAATCTATTTGTGTAATATGATAAACATCACAAAAGTGAAAATTCACGACTGGCAGATTTTGAACAGAGCTGACAACTTTTGAGTGTATCCAGCCCCGCCACTGGCTCGTACCTTCATTGAGTTTCCCACCCTGATTAAAATTACAACTGTCATTCCAGCATCATTACCCAATGAGATTTAATGGCTTTGACCTTTGTACAATACCAAGCATCAATCTCTCATACTAGGGAACCTGTTAACCAGGTCTAATTATCCCTGCCTTCTCAAAACGTGCTAGTAAATGAAGAGACGGACAAAAGACCGATACACAGGACACTGCATCACACCATAATACAAGCAGAACGTGTCTAGGATGGATGAATTTGTGTATCAAGTTTGATTGTGCTGGCCTTTTAGTAGTTTTTATCTTGTGTTATGCCTATAGAATTTACCCCAGTTGTATGACCTTGACCTATGACCTTCAAATACATTAAGCTGTTTCCTCTATCATTGGAAACATGCCAATGTTATGCCTATAGAATTTACCCAGTTAGTATGACCTGACCTATGACCTTCAAATACATTAAGCTGTTTCCTCTATTCATTGGAAACATTGACAATGTGTGCTGTTGTTGTTAGCCTCATAAGAACAGGCTTTATCTTCTGAAAGATGGACAGATAAATGCATAGTGACAATACATGTACCATGAAACAACTCATCTATAATATGCATAAAACATAATCATTTTAGTGAACAAACACAATACTTAAAATCATTTAAAGTGGCTTTCTATCATATATTTGTATTCTGCATTTTCATAATAGTGAGAGAGATGGATAGAGAGAGAGAGAAAGAAACAGCGAGCAAGAGAGCGTTTTACTAACAAAGGGAAATCACTCTAATTTCTTACCCGGCTCTGTGTGAACCGTGAGGTTGCTCCTAACAATGATGGTCTTCCCCAGCTTTCTGCCTCCACTAACAAGGAACCTAAACTCGTCACACAGCTCCGGGGCACCTCCTACAAAACCCAAATACTGTCTGTACATTCTACATTTTCCAAATTTATTTCTTGGAGAAAAAAATTTCAAAATCTTACATCAAACATTCAATGAAGAAAAATATTTTTCTTAACATTACTTCCAACATTTTTCTAAATCCCTTAAAAATTTCAATAAGATAAAATTACTAACAGATAGCAGCAATATTCTAGATCATCACACTGTACCAGTAAGATCCAATGTATGGATATGAGGGCTGTTCTTTAGAATGTGCAGGCATCGTTCTGCGACATCTCGGTTCATCATTTCCTTGCGTTTTGGCGACGACTCCACATGGCAATGACTGCAGGCTTGGTTACAGTACAGACCAATGTTCGCCTGTAAGACGTCTATCCTCTTCTTCTTTAAAATGTCCTCCTTATCCACTGTAGAGTACAAAATCAATTCAGTGTTTATCAAACAGTCCAACACTGAGATATAAAATGGGATTCTGTAATTCTTTTTTAAACATTTACCAACATCTCGTTTGTAGAAAATTATAATTCACTTCTCGAAAAATGAGTTATGACAAACAAGTAACCTATAACCTAAAAATACAAGCCTATACTTATAAAACAATTGATGCATTGATCACAACTGCATTCTGACTTCTAGGGTTGGTTCAACTTGGTTGTATGGTGATCAACATCCTGCTCGAGAATTTTTCACTCATATGGAGACATCAGCATTGCCAGTGAAGAGCTGAAAATTTTAGACTTATGCTCGATGCGTACCGCCTTTAAGCTGGGAGGGATTTTTATTGTGCCAAACCAGGCCATAAGAAAAATACCATTCTATTGTCATCAAGACTTATAAAACTTTGTTGACAATCATGTTAGAGCCTCTAGTCAGTTGTGTTAATATTAATCCTAAATTGCTATGACCTAAACAAGAATTATTACCGACAATCCCATGTCCTAAAATTTAACATCTCCTAGGTGAGGATGCAGATAAAACATTAAACCTCCCTTATCATAAGCAACCTTCGACAAACCTTCATATCGCATGCACTGGGACAGGTACCGCAAGTATTGTGTTCTCCCAAACTCCTGTGACCTTGACCTTTTCTAAGTAATCACTGCACACTCATATTACATGGGACCTTCTAGTTATGCGGGAGCTACTGTAGTACATACATTTAAAAACAATGAACTAGAAAGAAATTGATGATGTACTGTTACAAGTAACTGTAAATTTCAATTTATGTGACCTTAAACTTTTACAATTTATGTGACCTTGACCTTTTATATATCACGAGGAACCCTCTGAGCCTCAATTATAAACAATAGTTATGTTATTTATGAGTTCTTAACTACTTTTATAAATCATACATCTCAAACACTTAGTAGTTGATCATTCTGACTGACTGACAGAAAATAAATGATATATGTACAGAGTGCATATTTTGAAAATGCATGTACCACTTTCGTTTGTTTCTGCCTTTTTCTGTCTCCAAAATGTTTCAAAGTCCGGAACATTCAGATTTGTCAGTGCCCTCTGTCTGAGCTTCCTCTCCTCTCTTGTCATTTTTTTCTGCCCAAGCTCTTTAAGTCTTGCTGCTGTGAGTTTGAAGTCTTCATCTTCTTCCATCTCTTTGAGTGTCTCTGGTATAAGTGAGCCCTAAAATACCACACGTATAGTTCATGTACATATCCAGTCCAAATTATTCTGTGACTAAGAAACCTATACTACTGTGATACATGTAGATGGATCTTTAAAAAAATAGCATGTTTATTCCTTATACATGTATATTGAAAGAATCTATAACTCAATTTTTGACGAAAACTTGCCAAATAAATTTGGAGAATGAAAATTTTGAGATGAAATATACGATTGACAACTGACATGCATAGACCAGTGATTTGTCACCTGAGATTCTCTCAGTTTGCATGTTTTGGAATTGAATGTTTAAAAGTGAAATCTAATATGTCTTATCTGCCAAGAAAATTTTATTCAGCGCGATTTATACAAAAATGTCTTCGATCAATGAGATGGACATTTGAAAACACACTTTGTAATTTTAAGATTATCCATAATACCTTGGTTCTCTCCTTCAGGTCCTGTAGCCCCTCCCATTTTAGGACTGGGGGAGGTTTTTGTGGGCGTGTCAAACGATGACTGTGTACGTCTACAGAGGTATCGTAATCAGGTAAATGAACATCTTTGTAATGACTGCCTGCTTTTGAGCTCAACAAGCAGCGGGGGGAATATTGTATCACATGACGGCAAAAGTTACCGACCGAAGTTAGTCTCAGCATGTCTGAAAATAAAAACATCAAGAACATTGTACACAATTTAAGAATTGTGCCAAGTTTCATCAAAATGCCCCCAAGGGTTTAGGAGGAGTTAAAAAAGACATTTAGTAAAAGGGACAGACAGACGGACGACAGCTGTATAGCATAATATGCCCGCTTTTTATGCGTATTGTTGTTACAGTGCCAAAATGTCTGTACTATTGCCGACATTAGTCAGGACTCAACATTGTTCAGATTGTAATTAGCTATAAATTGAAATATTACATATGCTACTGTGACACTAGAAAATGACAATTGATAAAAATTTATAAGGAGAGAGACAATGCTTGAGATCTTGACTAAAATAAAGTGAAAGTTTTGAGAATGCATGAGAGTATCTTTTACCCCCTTTCTTCCCCTCCCCCTTCTGAAGAAATGCAATAGATTTAGAATCAGAAATAATATATTTGAGGTCCTTTTTGTTTAAAGTCATATTAACCTGAAATCTGTTCGGGCAACCTGAGATTTGTACTTAGGTTGCCCGAGTGCTGGCGAGTGTTGAACCTTGCAACAATAAATGTCACTGGACAGTGGGCATTCTTTAAAATCTTTAAATCAAAACACCAGCTCCTATGAAAAATACACCAAGTCCCTGTGCCTTAACCAGGTCCAGCTTTCAGACACAATCTTTTATATACAGTCTTCGAAATAACCTGGCAGCCCGATGCCCGGGCCTGGTAAATCAGGACGGGCATGCAAAATTGCATGAAGAGAGCCCGCCGGCATGTTTAATTTCGTTCACGAAAATTGCTTTTCCTTACAATCATCGGACAGTGTTTATCATAAGTCAATTCTTACAGCCGATCACTCCCTTGCACAAGAATAATTTGCAAGTGACTTATCATTTAAATGCATAAATCATCGTTGTAAAGAAACGATGTCAATTTTTCCCTAGTTGCAAGTTTATGTACAGTTGACCAGTTCATATAATTTTAGAGTACCGTAGATGCTATCTTCGTTGATACGACAGTAGTA
>CAJDSM010024793.1:3250-14576 GCA_903981925.1 Ostrea lurida | reverse complement strand
TTGTTTCTGCAAATTGTTTACTTCAATACTGAAACCGAAGACTCATTTCATGGGCAGCCTCTTATGATATTATTTCAGATGCGCAATTTGGTTTTCAACCCAAGTTAGGTACTACGGAGGTCATATTTTGCTTTACATTATCTTATTACACCATCACTCTAATCCAAAAAACGTTTATATTGTTGTTTTGTTGATTATAAGAAAGAATAGGGGGGAAATGTACAGAAAATTAAAACAATTACGGTATACAAAGGAAGCTGCTTACGATTGTTCGTTCCATGTATAGTAGGATTAGAACTTGTGTAAAATCCTCTGGGCATATTTCACATTTTTTTGAAAAACCACAAGGAGAAGTGTTGTCTCCCCTATTTTTTGTATTGTATGTTAATGACCTTGAAAATGAATTCATCAAAAATGGTAATCAACCAACTGATTAACAGTTGTTAATGACATGGTGCTGCTTGCAGAATCAGTTACTGAATTACAAAATATGTTAATACGCTGGAAACTTATACAGATGAATGGGGGTTAGTTGTGAATGTTGCAAAAAACTAAAATTGTTGTATTTAGAAATGGTGGGAAACTTCGCACAGACGAGAAATAGGAATATAAGGGGGGGGGGATTTTAAAAGTATTAGATCAATTTGTTTACTTGGGCGTTTTATTTAATTTCAATGGTAAAATTTTGGTAAGCAGGAAGCAGTTAGCATCACAAGGTCGCAAAGCGTTATTTTAGCAACTGTATTAAAATCATTGTACCTTATTCTCCCTTTTTGATACTTATGTTTGTAGTATTTTGAATTATGGGTGTGAAGTGTGGGGGTCACACAAAGGACCTGATATTGAAAAAAGTTCGTCTGGATTTCTTGAAAGTTGCACTAGGTGTTGCGTAAAAACACTAATTCCACAATGATATATTTTGAAACAGGGCGTTTACCATTGTATTATATTCGCATTTTTAGAATGTTTAAGTTTTGGTTTAAGCTACTGCAGTAGGAAAATTGTATACTTAATGCTGCTTATAAATACTCATACAACAACTGTGAAATACAAAACATGCAAGTCGTAATTGGGCTACTTTTATTAAGGAACAACTTAATTGTTTAGGACTTAGTTTAATATGTGGCATGATCAGAGTAGCTTAAATAGCCATGTCTGTTTGCCAATAATACAACAACGATTGAAGGACCATTTTATCCATTATTTACATAGTCATATGCAGTATGGATTAAAATGTACTATCTACAGCCATTTGGTTCATAATTTTTGCTTGCAAATATTATCTAGAAAAATCTATTCCCAAAATGTACATGAAGGGTACTCCCAAAATAAGGTAAGCATCCAAAATTTATGCATAGAAACCGGCAGACATAAAAAATATACCTCGTGAAAAAAGATTTTTGTAAAAACTTGTGTTAATGAAATCAAAGGATGAATACCATTTTTTGTTAGTATGTCCTGTATATTGGCAAATTAGAGTTAAATTAATAAAAAAGTATTACTGGAGTAAGTCCTCCATGTTCAAATTTATTCAATTATGAAGTGTGAACAATGTCAAGGAACTTTGTATTAGGAAAATTTTATTGTAAAGCTTTAGAAGTAAAAGGCAAAGATAACGAACAGTGATCAATCTCGTAAGTCATAAATAGAATACAAAAACAAGAGTTAGGCAATCACGGACCCCTGGACACACCAGAGGTGGGATCAGGTGTCTAGAACAGCCTGTAACATTTTTAAGTGGTTTTTGGTGTGTTTTTTTTTCTCAACTGTACTGCTATTCTCTTTATTTATCTACCATATTTATTTCTGATTGATGAATGAATCTTTGAATTGACCGTCTATTTTTCAGCACTGATGTAATTATCTATAATATGTTCAATTTGTTATAATGCTATAAGATGTATGTCTTCTGCAATAAAGAACAATACAGGTGATGTAAGTATAGTTGATAATGAAGATCTAAGATCACTTTATTTTAAAAAGTCCTAAATTCAGAAAAACCTCGATCATTCAGTTGGCGACAGAACTTCATCTCCATTTTGAATTATGTCGAAGATGGATCATACATGAAAAAGAAGAACTTGATACCTTGTCAGAATGGATCAAAAGTATAAGAGCGAATATAAATTACGTATTAGACATGTACGTACAAAAGTGCGTACCATATATCCTTCTGTGTTTCGTAAACCAGAAGTGATCAAAGAATTAGATAGATTACATGAGGAACATGTTTTGGTTCCAGCTGACAAAGCTTGTAACAATATTGTCTTTGTTTGTAAGGCTCATTACTACAACTGCATTTTTAAACGAACTTGGTATTAAATTAACTCCACATTTGGTAATCGTACTTACACTCCTACTGCTCTTTCAAAAGATGAAATTCTTCAAATCATGTTTCAGTTTTAAACGCATTCAATATCCCTGTGATGCGAGGGACGAATAGCCGTACCTATAGCTGGATTCCAAAACTTCACAAAAAGCCTTACAAAGATACATTGCTGGATCTAGTAAAATGTTCCACCAAGCCCCTGTCTTTACTCCTCACGAAAATATTGATAGCTGTGAAAGGAGCAACTTCAGCCGTATTGTGGAAACTACATTTGCAGAAGTGGTGTAAAATCATGTGGATTCTTAAAAAAAATATTTGTTAAAGTCCACTCTGATTCTACACACAAGTACTCTGAAGTTGATTTTAAAGCAATGCTGAGTTCCTCATTCACAATACTTTGTAGTTTTTGGCGATCATGTCTACCAATAGTGTTGGAATTACCATGGCCACGAATTGTGCACCTTTGTTAGCAAATCTTATGAGGCAGAAATTCATTCAAAAGTTTCTAACATGAAAGAAAAAAAAATATCTTGCTGTGGCCGTTAATTCAACATTTTCGATATAATTGAGACACATATAATGGTTTTTGTGAAGGGTTTATTTTTAATACTAAAGGAAAAGGGTGGCGAAAGTCCGGAACGTTTGAATCTATATGAATATGTAATATATTACGCGCACAAATGGAGCGGCCCTAGGAATGTTGAACAAAGATTACCTCTCAAAAATATTAATTTCGTGTGGGGAGAGATGAGAGAGAGAGAGAGAGAGAGAGAGAGAGAGAAGAGAGAGAGAGTAGAGAGAAGAGAGAGAGGAGAGAAGGAAAGAGAGAGAGAGAGAGAGACGAGAAGAGAGAGAGAGGAATGGTATGAAGAGACCCCACACCAAAGTCCTATGCAATTTATTCATGCACTCACTGTGTGGTGGACATAGGATGTTGGAATAAAGATCGTTTCCAAAAAACTGAAGTTTGTAGACAACATACCCGCAGGAAAGTAATGCTCCATCCTGCTTCAACAACAAGTATCAAGTGATGGGAAACATAATCTATGGATACGACACGGTATTCAGTTGTAAGGATTAAACCCAAAAACCATGGGTACAGCCGGAATGTTCAACGCCAACACTGAGCGGAACACTCTGTGAGGATTCCGAAGGACGTTTTTGTGATGATGCTGATATTCGAACACCTTGTTGTAAGTGAAAGGTTCCACCATGAAAGCGTTTGGATATTAATTGCTGCTTTTGGACAAAAGAAATACAACAAAATGTAGTATACAAAAACAGGAAAAATTGCAGAGTGATGGTCTCATGCTGCTGGTTAGAGATGTGCAGCACAATTAATAGCACGGTAATCAAATAAAGTAATGAATCAGAAAAACAGACTGTCAGCAACTGGATTTACTCAATGCCTGCTGTCTGACTGACATGGCTTTGATATACATGGCTATTGGTAACAGAACGGAACCGGAATTGTGGGTACCTTAAAGGGAATATCACTGTGAAAAAATGAATAGCGGGCCTTTTTAAAGATCGTGTTCATTGATTTCCTTCTGCTTGCATATCTCGTTGCTGTATCAACTGTACTTATTTTTGATACATTCATCACTGATTTTCAATGCTGGTTCCGTTCCGCACTACACACCATGCATGCAGTGTTTTAAAATACCTATTTTAAAAAATGCATCTATAGCTAGAAAATAAGAACATGTTGTAGGCTGAAGCTTTTGAGAACAACCTGCGCAGGGGACGCTATCACTAAAGTAATTTACTGGTTCAAGTACGACCCATCGGTGCAAAACATATTAAACCCCGTTCCAGTTGAAAAATTTTGTGTCAATTCAGATTTTGAAAGGACTTTGGTAGGGACTATATTTTTGTGGCGGAGGATTGTGATAATCAAAAAGCCATGATTTTACAGTAACTGTTTCTAATTTCATTCCAATTATACCTTTATTTTTTATACCCCTAATTCGTATTATTAACAGTTTTAAAATAATGATACTAGTAGATGATGACTTTGGAACTAGTCCAAATATTGTTATTTATTAAAATTGTTGAGGTATTTTTCCAATCAGAATACATATTCTTTAAAAAGTTCAATTCAAGTTTTCTCCGAAATGTCTGAAGCAAAAAATTAGTATTTTGGCCAATTTTAAAAAAAATTGAACCCCGAAATCCTCTACTTTTTAATGTTCCAATTTTAAATTTTGAGACAAAGGACTCTGAATATTACGTAATTTTAAAGAAATTGACATCAACTCCTAAAGGTATTTTTTAACGTCTGAAATTCGATATAATAAGTTTTTCCATATAATCAAGTGCAAGAAAGGTCATTATTAGTCCCTCCCGGTTGTAACGGAGGGGACTATAGCTTTCTTCTTTTGTGTCTGTCTTTTTCTATCTGTCTGTCTGTCTGTCCCCATTCCGTCCCGTTGGTTTTACCAGACTTTTTTTTTGCTTACTGCTTGCAGATATTCATTTGAAATATTTGCACATTGCTTTGTCATACCAAGTTAAGATCAAGTTTCGAAGTTTTGGGTTTTAATCCATTCATTTTTCCAGTCTGCGATCGGTTTAACTAATAAGACTTATTCCTCTGTAATTATTAGGATCAAAATGATGACATGTCCAGATGGATTATAGTTGAGCGACGAAGAAGAACATGTAGGTGGATTAAGTATTTATAAGATTGTCATTATTGTTTGCTTGTAATCATTAAAAAGTTCAATGCAATCGTCGAAGTGTATTGCAATTAATTTTAAAGGTTATTACGCCAAATATTGCGATAATTAGACACAATATGGATTTAAATCTAAGTCCCGATTTCAAAAAGTAATTTTCATGCAAGTAGTCACGTGATACTGTGACGTCAGATACAACCTTTCTGCGACCAGCTGATTGTGAACGTAGCGTTAGATATCCATAAAAACTTTAATTTTTCAATTCATCCTGGACAACATTTATTTGGGTGTTGACAATTTTCTCGAGTGTTAAAATTCAAACAGGATCGTTCTGTTTAATGTTATCATTAATGCACTTCAGGAAAATGATTCTCTACATAGATACCAATTACACGGGAAATGAAGTTCTGGGAATGCCACATTAATTATAAATTAATTCCAAAGGGGATCGCAAACCTAGTTCTAAATAGAAAAGACGAAAGCAATTAAAAAGCTTGCTGTAATTAAAAATGAATCAAAATTTTCCAGATTCCTGTAAACTGCGAAATGAACTGAAACGAAACATTCTGGACGAAATCACAAATCGACACGGGATCTAACGAAACAAAACATAACATATAATCGAAGTATTTAATTAAAATGATAAAATGATTTTCTACATAGATGTCCATTTTACGGAAAACGAAGTTCTAGGAATAGTGCCACATTGTGTTTCAATATTTATTATGAATTAATTCCAGAGGGAATCGCAAATGTAGAAATAGAGGATTCGAAAGCGGACACGTTTTGAGCTAAATTTTATATTTGCATTTTTAATGTTTAAAATGATTAATTATGTTTTTTTTCTAATGGCCAGCAAAACATTGAACGTCATTTCCATGGGTATAGCATTACACGTAATGGTAAGACAGGTGACGGAAAGTTTGAGCGATGCTCCTGAAAATTTGTTGTTCAATACATGGCGAAGTTCTTACCAGACCTGTCAAGTATGTTGGAACCCACTCGAGCGTTTGTAAGGAATTGGTCTACAAAATGTGGTGAAGCATTCAATGCCATGAACAGAAGCTCAAACCATTCCATTATTTGACGTAGGTAAATCTGTATCCGTTCACGTTAATAGTAGTCAATTTGAGCCAGTCACTGTATTTCTCTCAATAACAATAAGTCGGTTGAACATGCATCCCCACGCCTGTCTCCTTTGAGTGTAACTGGGTACAAATCTAGGCGGCCACAAGACGTTCTTATTACGCAAGACCGCAAAGATTTTGATTTGTCAGTGCCTCGTTTACAGTTCATTTAAAGTTTCCAGCCTGGATCTTGCAGATGCTTCGAGTTGAGCCGGATTTGCATCTGAACACGAAGATCCTCTGTGTTATAACTGTATCTGCTTATATACTGCAATATCTTATGCACATCTAGAAGACTGAGCTTAAATTTGACAAATATGAACTAATTCAGGGTGGTTAGCCCGAAAAACGATCTGATGTGCAACATTGCATAAAGCAGTACTTTGACTTTTACGATAGATTTAGTAATTATAAGGCGAGGCAGATGTTCTTCAGATGTCAGAAAGACAGGATATGAAGTCTCGATTACATCAGTCACATTTAGCTAATGGAAGTATGTTGTGATGATCTCGAGATGTCATTTTTTTGGCCAAATATGTAGAAGGACATAGCCATGTTAAGATTTGTATGATTTTTTTTTTCAACCACTGAATCGAATAAAAACGCGTGAAACTGTGCGTCAGAGTGCAGAAGGAACCCTATTGCAAAATATTGGTTCAGACCTTTCCAAACTCCAAGGTCGAAAATGCTTAATTAGCATTAATTATTTTATTTTAACTTCATTGAAGTTGGTTACTTACCAACAACAAAATCAAGCACTAGTACTGTAATCAGTTTGTTCAACAAGCAATTTTTGCGTGTTAATATTATTTGTGTTTGATGGAGGATTACAGTTTTCCTCTCAAGAATTAGGAATTGTACACAAAATTGGCGATAAACCATGTCATGTTATCGCCTTATCACTCGCAGGCAAATAGCATGGCTAAGACATCCTGTAAAGCAAATAATGATGATTTTGATCAGCGTAACACTCCTCCTCAAGATACTAGCTTGGGTCGATCCTGTTGAGATTTTATTTGCTAGGAGTACGCAAACGTTACTTCCAAACTAAAGTTACAGAGCAACCACACAGCTACATCAAACACAAGCATCGGAAAGAGGCAGGCGAACACGTGATTTTACCGAAAATTGAATCTGGACAGAGCGTATACTAGTACTTTACGAAAAAGCAGAATGAGTGAGCACCTGGAAAGATCGTTGATGGAATTTAGACTCGTTCTTATTGGTTCCAAAATACAGATAGTGCACTTTATTGCAAAAACCGTATTCACATGCGACACACAAATGTAGATGTTGACATTATGATGCGGCTCCATTGCCACGTTCATAAATTCAACAGCACCGACGATCGAATTCCAACCATGCAAGTCTGTTCAAACTACCCCAAAACCAATCGCATCCACTCTGAACAGTCGTCGATTCTAAGCCAAAATATGTCTCTGACCAACAATCAAGACCTAAGGGTGATGTGAAAGAGCCTGCTTATTTCTGAGATTATAACTGGCAATGAGCTATTAGAATTGGCATTTCTGTTTTCTGTCACAGAACATATATCCTGTTTGATTTTATGTAAAGGACTATTTTTCGATCGTATCATTGGTTGCATGTTAAAATTTTCTTTAAAACAGGGGTGTTAATTAATCCTTATTTGCCCACCCCTATGAACACAAACTTAATTAGTCCAAGAAATTTGTGTGTTAAAAAATGAGAATATGAATTGCTGTGCTTCACGCCTGCATGCTTCATAAAATACATCAGTGCAGTGGCAAAATCTGGATTAAGCTGTCATTATTTCTAACGACTCTATTGTGGTTGTCGTAAACCTCGCACCGCACAATGACGAATCCATATCATATGATTGTTAAACCACAGCATATGAATATGAAACCGCTCTGCAAGATCAGAACAACGGCACATAACAGAATCACTGAACATAATTTAAAAATCTACACCATAGTTGATCGGAAACTACTACCGGGTAATAATAAAAGATTAAGAGTCACAGCACAAACTTGAATATCATAAAAAGAATAACATATAATTTTAAAACCACAACACATAATTATGAAACCATAGCATATCTTCAGGGAAATACATCATTTTATCATAAGAAAGCTACATATGGCGTTCCATGGATATCCTTCTGGTGTTCGGTGCAGCATATGTCGCAGCAATTTAATTGGTGCAATTTTGCGTAAAGGTAATAAAAATGCGCACAGTTTATTGATCGAAATCCTAAATGCTTGGCAAAAAAGTTGAACATGAAGCGCATTTACATTTGTAATAGTCTGCTGATGTTTTGCCAATGCATGACAAATTTGGGAATATTATGTCCTTAATCAAAATAAGGTAATCTCAGTGCATATGAAGGAGATTTGTCTGAGAAAACAAAAGCCTTTGAGAAATATTTTCATCCTTTCTATTTCCCAGGGCCATCAGTGGGAGATCGCTGTTCCTCTACCGTCAATTGTCCAGATAATGCTGTTTGTCACGGAGGGACGTGTGTGTGTAATGGAACGAATATACCCAGCGTCAAAGCTTGCCATAAAGGTTTGAAGTATTCATATAATCACAGTGGCAGATTCAGAGGAGAGGGGGCTACGAGGTTTGCACGCCTCCACCTTTGGTATAATATGTTTTGAAGTAGGCTTTCTCCAGATATTTGATCACGTGATGCTGTAGGAAGTATAGGTATGCTGCTTTTTGAAACATGGTGTTGATTGTTAAATCGATAGCCTTTGAAAAATCGATGTAAAATCGCAGGGGAAGTGAAATCATTCTGTTCTCAAAATGGCTGTGAGCAAGTTCGAAAAGTTGCATAGCATCAACATTTCTCGTCACTTTGTCTTACAGAAGCTTTACACGAACTTCTTATTAAACAGAAACAACCTGATTTATCCCCTTTAGAAAAATCTTTCTCAGGTATTTGGTGGATTTCCGTCAAAATTTGCCCTCTCTGCTTCACAGCATCCTTTCCGAGCGGCATTCGCCATGTGTTGCACTAGACCAAGAACACAACAGAAGAAATTAAGTCTACTGTCAGACTGTATTCTCTCTCTCTCTCTCTCTCTCTCTCTCTCTCTCTCTCTCTCTCTCTCTCTCTCTCTCTCTCTCTCTCAACATCATCCAATTTGTAATTAGTTGGTATCTGTGGCAGTAGTCCCACCCTGTAGTTTTCCAATAGTTCATTAAATTTCAACTCTGTTGCAGCACGGTCGCTCATTGTAATTGGAATGTTATATTAAAACAATCACCACTGTTGAAAAACGTTTCTTTCTTGGTGTCTGAAATATCCTGTACAATTTCTGAAAATATATCTGAAGTACCTGTAATATGTACATATTTTATTATCATTCCACGAAGTCCTAAAGCAAAATATAAACCCTCGCTGTCACGAATAGAAAAATCCCCATACTTGTTGCCAACCTTTGATGTTTTATCAGTATACAGAGTAGTATTCGTCTCCTTTTCTTGCAGTTGTTTTTATTTAACGAGACAGAGTCTTTGAATATTCATGTTAGCAATGATTGATGGAAAATGGAAGGCGATAGGGTTCCTTTCCTGCTAACTTCAAACAAGCTTCAATGGTTGATTCTGAAACACATATATGATCGAATTCTGAGCACTATGCTACCCTAAATCAAATACATTTTGATACATATAAAGCATCTCATATTGTACTTTACGTCTTCAAATACTTACCAATTTGTGTTGCAGGAACATGCTTGAGTAGAGAGTACCCCCCCCCCCCCCCACACACACACACAGAGTTCTGGAGTAAACGCACTCTCTCTTGCCCAATAATGTTATGATGTTTCAACCCTCTGTTGAAATTGCTCAATAAGATTAGAAATTTTACCATCTTTTTGCCTGGGAGTATTTGGAAACCCATGAACAGTGGGATGGAGTTCAACATTTTTATCTTGTAGTATATTTACATAATCATCTTTCGTTGTATCTGTGCTTTGTTCATTTTGTTTCCCAATAATCACCCTACGCTTAGTGCGTTTGAGCTTTAGTTTCTTTTGGGGTACGCTGTTCTTCTTTGTCACATCTTCAGATTATTTGTTTAAAGTATACAGGTTAGATATTATCTCAGAAAATTGTAATTTTGTTGTTTCGTCCAATTCTGGTGTTTTCCAACAAAAGTGACTTTGTAGTCTTAGATGTTCCATAATCTCCTTTAGAGTTAATGGCATCAGAATTAAGAATTGTTGGGTTAGCACAAGGCATCAGCTTGTAAATTACGTAATGTCTCGTGCGGATGCTACTTATTACTAGTACATGTCATCCAATCGTAACTACTCTGCAATTTCCGTAACCGCAAATGAACGGTTTCGGAAAACGAAAAGCGTGTTCCGATTAACATATCATTATATGTTTCATAATCTAATATTTTCGTGCTGTTTTGAGAAACGTTTTCAAAGTGTAGTGAGCAACTTTAATGCATTGATTGTATTAATTTAATTTAGGCACAGTTCTTAATGATGTAAAATTGTTGAAGTGAATTAAATACGAAAAAGATACGATTTTTCTCTAAAATTCAAAATCCTCATCATAACGTTTCCCGATTTTCTAAAAACGTGTAGTTTTCATTTATTACAGTACGACTTGGCACTTCGGAAAGGACGTTTCAGCAAGTTGCAATATGATGAAATTGGCACCTGGCCATGGCAAAATGCTGTCGATGGACGAACACGTTTCACCGATCCCAATTTATTATTCCACACCAGTTTTGACTTTTACCCGTGGCTGACTATTACACTAGGAAGACCAAGCGTTGTGAAGACCATCACAATCTATAACAGACTCGATATCAACGGTAAGCCTGTAATTATACATACTATGTAGTGTTTTTCATAACTTTGTTTTAGGTACCTAGACTGAAAGCATATAGAAAAATATTTAGGTGATGGGGTCTCCGACGACACTCAATCTTATTTTCTTTACAGTGATGAATGGGGAACTATTTTAATCAGTTATAATATTTAAGGAAGTTAGCGCATGATTGCGCATGACGCTGTAACTAAGATACTGATCCCATTTGTGCAAGCATATTTCAAAACTACAACCGAACCCTATGCAGTTGAAAAAATTTGTGAAAAATTTTGAAATTTTGAACGGGATTTGTAGGGGCTATATTTTGTGGTGGAAGGATTATTGATTAATCAAAAAGTTCTAAATCTGCA
>CAJDSM010024792.1:20475-50484 GCA_903981925.1 Ostrea lurida | reverse complement strand
TGTGGAATTGCATTGATTTCTTCCGAAAACAGATGTTTTCTATCAAAGTGAAAACCCCCAGTTTAACAGCATTGTTTTATGACCCACTTTATCCAACAATAAAAAACCAGTTACATTATATATGTAATGTAGGTATTCATCCGATAGCTAGTTTTGTACTGAAAGAGAGTGTTCAGAGACGCAGAGCAACTATGGGTAGTATTTTTTTGCACGTCGCGTATTGTCGACATATTGGAAAGAGAGTACCAAACCCGTATGTGGAACCGACACAGTTTCGTAGAGGTATAAATGTCTAGGTGTTGCGTGATTGGCTTATATCAAGAATGAGATTATGAAATATTATCAAAAATGTAATAATTGTCGAGAAAGGAATGAGGAAATTTCCTTGGTAGGGTGTGTTTAAAATGAAGGGTGTAATTCACTACAGACCCGTCATGATTACGTTTGATACTTGTTACTTCGCCATTTTATATCTGTGTGTGTTATAAAAATGTACATTTCCACGTTTAAAACAAACATATATGTGATCGGATCTCCGTTACCTCTCTCACTTTTATACTTTGTTTTAAACTGAAACATAGACGCATGTTTTAAAATTGTATATATAGACATCAAATTAAAACAAGTATAAAAATGAGAGCTGGCCTGGAGGTTATAAAACTTTTTTTTAGCACGTTTTCATACTCAAGCTCAAACTCGGTGATCAAAATCTTTATGATACTTTGATATAACAATTCTTATACTCAAATGGAGTGCATGGTCAAGTATTTTAGTATACTTTAGAGTTTGATTTGAGTTGTATGCAAAACAAACATAACTGTGCATTATAAATGAATCGACTCAAATTATGAGTTTGAGTATGAGTAAAGAAAAAGTTTTATAACCTCCAGGCCTGATCATGTAATGTTTGTTTATCGTAGAGGATTCTAAAAGAATTAGACGCTGAACCCACCGATATCTTTTTTTTTGTTTGTCACCTCGTTTCAGAACTTCAAGTACTTTGATTTCTCTACGTCATGATCAAGGAGTTTATTGGGAATTTCCAGCAGACCGATGCAGAATAACACTAAATATACATCATTTTCTCTATCTGAGTCTATTTGTTTCAGTTGTAGTCCTGATATATTTCAGAAAGTTCCATTCTGTTTCTTTAGGGGGTGTTATAAGAGACCTTTTTCCTTATCTGATTTCAAGGTTTCCATATGACAAACATGTTTCTTGGAAGTTTCTCACAGAGAGCATACTTTCTGCTGAATTTTGTAATACTATCTGGACCTGATGTTGTCATTTCTCCTCTGACAAATTCTAAAGTTTCTTCAAGTTCGCTCCTGGCTTAAAGAACCAGTGTCACCATTATATGGACACAAGACAAACACAGACCCCAGGACACACAAGAGATGAGATCGGGTGTCCAGGAGGAGTAAGCATCCCTGTGGATCGGTCAAACCGTCATGATCCTTGTATCTTGATAAGGTAAATGGAATACTTCATAGTTAAAGTTAGTGTTTAAAGAAACGGTCTAACTGGAATGGAACATGGCAGACAGCATTCGACTAACGACAGGGTGTGTTTGTAAATTGCATCGTTATACTGACCATAGAATTTGGGAGACTGTTGAAATCCCTGTACCATCACATTGTTTGTCAATAGCCTGCTTCATCCAAAAACTGACCATCCACTGAACATGCTCATGGGTATTGTATCAGTTGAGAGACATGAATATATGCAGGTGATAATGGAATATTGCTACATAAATATGGGGAATCGATGACGGAGAAACTGAATTCATATACCATTTGACATAGGAAATGAATCTTATATTTTTCGGGTGATGCAGGTATCACGAAGTTTAGACGATAAAACTCATAAATGGCGAAAGCGCATTGATGACAAGTTTTACGCCTAAAATCTCGGTGATAACCTGCATATCACCCGAAAAAAATAAAGATTCATTTCTTTCATTTAATTTTATATTACAACAACAAAAACAATGTTCATTAGACTTTACTGTTGTTCAGGTACGTGATCAAAAAATCACCTCAATTCTTAAAAGGTGTTTTAACCAATGAGAATCGGCGCTAGATGACTCACGTGAATAAAAATTAAATGATATAAAAGTTGAATTCTTTGTTTGTCGTTAACATCTTTGTTTAATAAAATATTCAAGCATTAAGCATATATAGAAGACTTTGTTGTGTCTTAATTCTAGTTAATAATTTAATGAAAACATCGTCGATATATCTAAATGTCGAGTTGAAGGCCACAAAGAGATTGTTTTTTCTCATGAAGACGTTTTTAGAATAAAAGAATAAATTTCCCTCTTGAGAGTATAAAAAACAGGTCCCCTAATAAGGAAGCACAATTCCTGCCCATGGGGATTCCCAAACGCTTTGAAGACTCCATCACTAAAGACTGTGAAGATATTGTCAATGACAGGGGTATCCCAACATCTTTCTACAATCAACATCTGAGTACTTATGTTTAGAATCAAAGTGATCATTTTTGGTTGATTGGTCATAAGACCTGAAAATTAAGTCTTCCATTTTTAGTGAAGCAGCTGACTGTGATCTTAAAAAGGCCAGTTTTTAATCTATCGTGAGGAGTGATAGTTTGAAAAAACCATATATTTTGATGTTGTTGATTTGGGGAAAGTTTTGTGGTTTCAAATTTACAAAAAGTTCAAACACCACTTCTCGCACATGTTTGTGGTACGATGTATTTGAAGTTTCTCCTCGCAGCAGTTCATATTTTCGTATTAATTGAAGACAGGGGCTCAGATTCTCACCCTTTCCAATCTTCTGTAAATTGAATTGATACAAAGTAAATTTGCACATTACCATGCCATATTACTACAAGACAGCAATCCCTCTCACACGTATGTATATTTTATGTTATTGGTTGTGAATTATTGTTTTTCCTTTTTCAGTTGGATTTCTTTTTTTATTTATATTGGGGTGGTGGTGTTAAATTTCCGATGGGGAAGAGGGTAATTTAAAAATTAAGACCCAGTACTTCAAAAATCCCCATGCATGTTGCACTCATCCCATATTCCACATAATATCTTGACTGGTCCTTAACTAGAATGAATTTTGATTTCAGCGGAATCTTAAACTTGTGTTGCAGAACTTGACAAATGAACATTTTCCAATGAATGTTTTTAACTTAACCATTATTATTGTTATTTGAATTATAAGTGCTGCTACTTCACTTTGTAATCAAGTTGTACCGGAAACGCAGTTACTATAAAGCCTCGATAGATTTTTATGATTTTTTGTAGATGAGTTGACTCTTATGAGACGAGTTTTATAAAACGCCGTTTTTTGAAAAATTCACTTCCGGTCCGAAGATATCGACTCCGGTTTTAAAGTTTATCGGGCGTTTCTCAGAGATTATATGGTGTAATTAAATATAATTTTCAGTGATGATAGACCAATATCTGAGGATGTTAGCGACACCAAGCTTTTACTTCAGCGACATTTACTATTTTAAAATAAAGGTCTACTTTCGTTTTGTAAAATTCTCATTTTCTTCAATTTTGCATATTTTTTGTTGAAACTTCGTAGGAGAGTTAAGATTTATATATGATCATGTTATAACTGTAAATATTTTCCTTCGGCTATACTTGAAAAACTTTCACATTTTACGACTCATATCTCAATTCAATCAGGACGGAAGACCTTTTTGTTGTCGCGACAACAAGCGTCTAGTTATTATTATTATTATTATTTTCCCTCACTAAAAATGCAATTACTCAAAAACAATTTGACCGATTTTCATGATTTTTTGCATGTAAGTTAGTTTCTTTATGAGGTATCCATAAAGTTCGGTTTTTTAAAAATCTACTTCCGGTTCCGAGATACTAGCTTCCGGTTAATTTCGTTGTCCGAGAGTGTTTACGTAAATTATTTGATACTTAGGAAATGAGATTTTCAGGAATGATAGACCTATGTCCTGTAGACTACGTCAGTATCATGTTTTTTGTGTGCAATACTTCCTGTTGAAAATAGAGGTCTACTTTCGTTTTGAAAATTTTCAATTTTTAACTTTTTTTTTATTTTTAAATATTTTTTCTTGAAATATTTATTATCAATTTATATTGATCAACTAATGTAGAATATTAAGTTTTTTAAAAAATCGGGTCACGCATTCTCGAGTTATCTGCTACTTTCACTTTGTAGTCAAGTTGTACCGGAATCGCAGTTACTATAAATCGCCTCGATAGATTTTTATGATTTTTTGTAGGTGAGTTGAACTTTGTGAGATGAGTGTATAAAACTCCGTTTTGTACATACAGTGATGAACATCCAGTGTGCAAAAGTTCAGCTATGTACAATGTATAGGTTTTGAGTGTTTTAAGTGTTCACAAAAATTGTTGACAGACAGAAAGACAGACAGACAAAAAGTGAAAATTATAGTATGCAGGGCCCTAATATCATAAATAATTCTTACTGTATCCTTAGCTTCTGATTGGTCAATTTCAAGTTGGGAATACAAGTTATTTTTGTATATATCTGGCTTGGTATGGGACACACCCCTTGACAACTAGCAGCTGGAACTGGCGTTTTTCGGCAATTCTCATACAAATAATATAAGCAGATTTGGTGTATATCAATTGGCTAGATCATTTATTGATTATGTATACATAGAATTACTCATCAATATTCGGGGATCCTTTATAGGAGTAACCTATCTGGTTGGGTAAGTTTTCATCCTCTTTTTACTAAATACGCACTTCTTTATATACTCCATGGCATTCAGTGTTACGAGATCTATGTCCGCGCCATACATAAGGTTACACGCTAAGCATATCTATGTACATCACTGTGAATTCACATTTGACCTTGTCCACAGTGACCATGGGCTCCAACAGGTCATGACACTCTGTCTATTTGTCTAGGGGCTAACTATATTCTGTGAAAAATATTTACTGCCCAATCCATTCGCACTCAAGTACGAAAGTGGTAATGAGCCTACGTTGACACCATGCTCGAAACGGATAAGCGCCCATATGTTTGTGCTTATCCTCTTTTGGTGATTCGTTAATGAACCTTGATCAGACCATGATCCTTTTAGCCCCACTAGGAAGCGCTCATAGACACTCTTTAACGGAATTTGGTAACTGGGGCAAATACATAATCTGTTGAGATATTAATCAATCCATGTATTTTCAGTTGAAAGAAGCCTTACTGGCAGCCGGTACAAGGTTAGAAGATGATACTTTCTCATTGGGTACATTGCTGAACATGACCAGTCTCTAAACCAGTAGTACCATGGCCTGCAAGTGGACAATGACACTATTCCATTTTCAGAAGGTCTCATAGGTCAAGCACATATCCAGATTGATAATAGTGCTCAATATCGAGAGAATCCCTGGGATCGACAAAATTCAATCATTAGTTCAATCATCCTGTCTAAGTTGCAGTGTAAAAGTTGTGACTATTTTGTGCCTGGCATGATCCTAGACCGATGTTGAAGCTGTCATTTAGTTGTATCACAGGTTTCGAACACTATATTGACCCAGTGATCTTCTTATATATTCTAGCGAACAGGCAATTCTCATCTACACTGTGAAATGTTTCTTATGTTTTTCTCTAGGAGCTCCACACAATTTCTACGACTGACAAGTGTAAATCGTCTATTTATGGCAATGAACCATAACACCTCAAGTAAGCCGTTCACTAGGCCCATACCGAAATTTGTAATCCACATATAGCCACGACCATTTGAGACAACAGTTGTATTCACTCTCTAAGTCATCTTGCACCATGTACCTTCCGTGTAATTCAGGGCAAACATATATTTAAGTATTTGGGACTAATCCGTATGTATTATTAGTGGCAACACACATTAACTCGCTCAAATATGACTACTCGCTAATACACAGTTAAGTGCGGCCCGCTAACAGAGTGTATAAAAACGTTTGTAGCCTCTTGTAACAAATGCGTATTTAATCGACCAATTATTTTGACATCGTTTTAAGACTAATTTTGAGCCTTAGTACTCTATGATGTAAGTCACTATGACGACACCTTTCTCTGTATGGGCAATTCACTACGGGTGAGAACATACAAGTGTCTGTTGAAATATAGATCACTTCTCCCTTAATGGGTCCAGGGGCCCAATTACTCTATCAAAGGAGGAAAGTCAGGAGTTATATGTGCCCGATTCAGACAACTATTCTTGGACTCTAAGCACGAACATGGGCGTCCCAGACGCTTATTAGCATAAAGACAACACAATAATTAGTCTTATTAGCCACTGACAGAGCATGAATGAACTGAAAACGACTCTGAGAGCCACAAACAAATAGATACATATAGTATAAGCTAAACGTATGCAACAATTATTGGAGAAATTTAAACTAGGTTAAAGTATCCTAAAGAACAATTCTCAACTGAGAACTTTGAGCTTCAGTAATAAGTTCAATATAAAATTTTGATTAACTAATAATCATACACTGTAGAGTTATTTATAAATATATGGTTAGAACAAAATGAATAAATCATATAAAACACTACTACGGGTTGAATATAAAATGATATAATTTATATGAAACTATATTACTATTAATTTCTTTTAAGAATAGTTTTTTATGTTCTTAATGTTATTCTTGATACTTTCTTAGTTTTTTTATAAGATAGGTTGAGTCCTCTTAGAGGTCTCATTAACCTGGATGATCACTTGGGGCAGTCCGTTGATATTACTCAATGAGGTGCGTGTCAAAAGGTTCAAGGGACCTGAAGGATCAACTGAAATTTACAATTTTATACTGAACCTCCCTTTATTCCATACAAGTAACTCGTGGGGTCCAGGTTAGAATAGATCCGCCGCATCCCCCTTGCGTGTCGTAAGAGGTGACTGGAAATGAATGACGGCGGTCATCGGATGAGACCAAAAAAAAAAACAACCGAGGCACGTGTCACGCAAAGGTGTGGGCACGAAATAAAGATCCCTCCCTGCTTTCAAAGGCCCTGAGTGCTGAGATAGGCCTAAACTATTTTCAGCCCTTCACGCGGCATTGGTGACATTCTCCATTCTCAGTGGGACGTCAAACAATAAATAATCAAATCAATCCATACAAGTTTTAAGAAGTTAAAAAAAAATTTCCATGGGTTGATGGATGACATGCAGGTAATTTACATTAGCTATATTTTTAGAGCTCATGAATAAAAGCAAACAAATCAGAAATCGGATAATTTCTACCTCATTTTGAAATTTAACAGGGCAAATCCTATATCAGATTTCAATGTAAAGTTGCTATTTTTCATTTTCCACTGAAAGTTGAGTTGTAATATTTTTAAAAATTGATAAAATGAAAATCGTTGGAACTCGGCTGTGCGCCATTTTTTGCTGGACGCTGACATAACGAGGTGTCACCTCGTAAAAAGCAACGCTTTTGCTTCAAGGGATTTTATGAATATTGTATGCATTAATGTAATCTGCAATGGTGTATATACGTCTTCTAAAGAAAACTTTACTTCATACATGCTACAAACAGCACCAATATTCACTTCGTGGACAGAATGTTGAAGTATAATTAACACTCTAGTTTTCAAAAATATTCTTGGCAAATCAAATTAATTTTAAATTAAACAAACTAAAAAACAACAACAATAATAAATCAACAATAGCAACAAAGTCTTGACTTCGGGAAATTATCCTCCATAAATTCTTTTGTAGTAATTATTCTTTCTATCGAAATGTGTGAAAGATGACAATGTGATATCAAATAGAAAAGTGATCAGACGTATTGATTTTCTAACAGTTACCTGTCAGAAGCCCCTTCATGAGAACAACACTACTACCCGGAAAACAAATCCCTTCCCGATATATTTTGAGGACTATAATGTATCATACGCATGTAAGGAAAACCATCGTCACGCGCTTGGAAATCTCACCAGGGTTTGTAGCGGGAGCGGTGATTGGACAGGAGAACAACCTGTCTGTAATCGTAAGTATTTGGTAATATTATATTAGATGTCCTGACAATTATGTTGGATGTCCTGACAGGGTATGGCGTGTAAAACGTTGCTTTGTTCGAAAATCTTGTGATGATCATGTATATTCCAAATCTGTTGTGAAAATGATAATATTCTATAATCTTGTTATGTATGTTCAATATCTTGTGATGTATATCAAATTCTTGTGATGTATGTGCAATATCTTGTGATGTATATTCCAAATCTTGTGATTTATATTCGAAAATCTTGTGATGTATATTCTATAATCTTGTTATGTATGTTCAATAATCTTGTGATGTATATTCAAATTCTTGTGATGTATGTGCAATATCTTGTGATGTATATTCAAATATTGTGATGTTATATCAAAATTTTTGATGTATGTGTAATATCTTGTGATGTATATTCCAAATCTGTGATGTATGTGCAATATCTTGTGATGTATATTCAAAATATTGTGATGTATATTCAAAATTTTGTGATGTATGTGTAATATCTTGTGATGTATATTCCAAATCTTGTGATTTATATTCGAAAATCTTGTGATGTATATTCTATAATCTTGTTATGTATGTTCAATATCTTGTGATGTATATTCAAAATCTTGTGATGTATGTGCAATATCTTGTGATGTATATTCCAATCTTGTGATTCTTGTGATGTATAATTCTATAATCTTGTTATGTATGTTCAATATCTTATGATGTATATTCAAAATCTTGTGATGTATATTCTATAATCTTGTTATATATGTTCAGTATCATTTGATGTATATTCAAAATCTTGTGATGTACATTGTATATTCGAAAATCTTGTTATGTATATTCTATATCTTGTGATGCATATTCTATAATCTTATGATGTACATGTATGTGCATAAATTGCATTCTGGGTAATGTGATGCGTAAATGTACTATTAACGTAATATTTTACCCTGAATATTGTCTATTTTAAAATTAGTAATTTACAGAAATTCTCTTTGAATTCGAAGAAAATCTGTTGAAGACCGTTGTATCGTAATCAAGTTGGGACCGTGCACGGGGGGGGGGGGGGGGGGGGGGGGGGGTTGTAGTTTGTGTATGTCAATTTGATACTAGTATAGTTCTGTTTTTAGAGCAATTGCCTAGGGATTCAAAATGAGGGGGACTATCCTTTGAATTCTACTCTGGTTCGTCATATTTTATTTGAGTATTGGTCATTGGGCTCTTGTTTTGCATGTACATTGAAAGAGAGCTACATGTTTGATGAAATCACTGAGCACATACAGGGTCCAGCAACATACTACAAGACCACACACTCACAATATGTTTCCTCGTCAAGACTCCTACAATATGTCTTGAATTGATTGATTGTACACTCAGTATTGTTCTGATTTATTATACAGTTTAAATGATTTTAAAAATTCTTCATTTTACTTTAAACAGGTTGCATGTGTCCATGTGACAGAGTAAGATCCCAAAACTTTATCCACGATCCAAAAGTCCTCCAAACCAAAATCACAGAGATGAAGAAAGAATTGGAAGTCAACCAAAAACAGCTCTCCTCAACAGTGAGAGCAAAGACCAGTGCCAAGGACGAAAGGCCATCTGCGAAGGGGGTGGGGTCAATCTTAGGAGTGGGAATTATTACGTTTGTGTTGGTGTCCATTCTTTGTAGCGACATTCCACTGATATACAGACAAATCCGCTACGGACCATAAAACATTTCTTGCACTTAACAAATCTTCCAATACACCTGCTTCCATGAACTATATCCCCTGCACATTGTCTGTTTTGCACAAAGGCATCTCGGTGTCCAAAATCATGTGGTAAAACAGTTATTGTTCACATGACAACCGTCTCTCTTGACGAAAATGGTTATTTTCCCACTGTTTCATATGCTTTCGTATTGTTATACAGTTAAAATATAAAATCGTTTAAACTATCCCAACTTACTTTAATTACGAGTATATCGTATAAAACGGGTAAAAATTACATTCGTTCCTAACATATTTTGTTTAATTACTTCTTTTTCTAACGAAAACGCTTTAGGATTGCGATGAGGGGAAGGCTCAAATTGTTATTAAGCATAACGATATTTGCTTGAAAAATCATATTTTAGTTTATCAGAAGGTAAAAAAAAAGCACTGCATATACATGTAAAGCTTTAACAACAACGACGATAAACAATTTGCCATCATATACAATCGCTTAATTGATAATTCTATAGAAGCTTTTTGGTTGGCACGTTCAAAGGATTTACTGTATGTTTATTGGAGAAGTCCTTACACGTCCATGTGATCAAACTGAAGATTCCTAACACTTTGTTTGCCTGTCAATCATTGGCACTCTTTTCTCCTTCATCGATTCCTGTAGGAAATACAGGAACTTCTTTTGTGTACTTGGTTTGAACGCATGAAGTTTGAGTACAATTACAGCATCATCATATCAGACAGATTTATTGGAAACAGCTGTAGCATTGTCAGGGTAGGCATGTTTGTTTGAGAACTGTGGTAATATTGTCAAATCATCCTTTGGTGTACAGTCGTCATATAATTACTTTTGATACAAAAAATATGCCATATATCCAAATAAAGACTACAAAGTTTCATTAAAGGCAATTTTGATGATTCTTTTTCGCACAACATGCAATTCATCTTTATATGTTCTATCAAAAACTGTAGGACCTGTGGTGTTTTGATCAATACGAATTCATTTAAACTTCATTGGACGTAGTTTCAATATTCAAATGTGAGATTTAAATATCCTAACGTTACCTACGCAAATTGAAAGGAATGGTTCATGTGAGGGGAAAACTATGACTCAGAGGTCATCAAATGAATGAATGCCGGGACACATATTCCAAAGAAACAATGGAGGTAATAAACTTTTATATAGTCATTTCAATTGCAATGATCACCTCATCTTATCCATGAGAGTCAGAACTCTAGAAAACAATTACTAACATCTCAACATATTTGTAGGCAACGAGAAAATCACTGAATCAAGACACTAGGAGATGATTCTCAATATGGGTGTCATTACCATGTAGAAAATCTATAACATGATTGGATATTTTCACAATTTACAAAAACGTAAGAGTGGTCATGGAAATACAGATATATACGATGTCCCATTTGATTCACTTTTAAGGTCACCAGACATTTACACAAAACTTTACCCTACTCCTTTGAGAATTTTGAATAGGTTAGTTGAAGACTATACTTGAAATTTTCAACAGCAGAATACAGAATGAATTCTGTAATTATGTACGTTACCCATCACATGCTTTTTAATCACACTGCGGTTACCAATGAAAATCTTTTCGAATGACGCTGTCAGTTCCTTAAAATTTTATTGATTAATAAAGGAATAGCAACCGTCAGCATCAGTAACATTCTTTGTAATGGTTAAAAAAATTTCCTATTTCATGTGTAAGTCTTCTCCCTGTATCTCCTACAAATAAACTGCTAAATTGCATTCAAACGAACTGGATACACCAGAAGTGGGATCAGGTGCCTAGGAGGAGTAAGCATCTCCTGTCGACAAGTCACATCGGCCGTGAGCCCATAGTCTTGATCAGGTAAAGGGAGTAATTCATAGACAAAATCAGTGCATAAAAACGGCTTAACAATGGCTATGAAATACTGTTATAACGACCATAGAATTTGTGAAATGCTGTCTTTAAGGACCCTCTCTACACTGCACACAAAAGAGCTTGTAATTTTAAGCAATTAGAGTTATCTGGCCTTAGATCTAAATTGATATATACAGAAGATTGTGAATATTACCAAATTCTTAATCAGTTCAAGTATTTGTAACATGTCAGTAGGTAAAGATAAGTTAACTGAACTCTTTATTTGCATGTTTTGTTTTCATTCAAGTGAGCAATGGTGATTTCTTTTCGTCAATACTTCGTATCTTTGAACATTTCTCCTGGGGGTGAATGGCCCGTACCATATATTAAAAACTGCTAGGTACATTTAATATAATGTGATTTAATTTTCTCAGTGTCTAAAAAAATATTTTTCGTTAGTGTATAGAGGGTCCTTAAACGCGACTGTTGAAATCCTTGTAACAACAACTTGTTTGTGTGTACATAGCGTGCCTCGATTAACAAAAATGGCCATACGCAGAACTAGCTCTTGCGTATCGAATAAGTTGAAAGACACATCATCTGCAGGTGATGATGGAATATTGCTACATAAATATGGAAAGTTGATGATGGAGAAGCTGAAATCGTCCCGTTTGTTATAAAGTTGAGTTGTTAGTTTGCCGTTAATGTCTATGTTCAATGAAATATCCAAGTACGAAGCAGATATAGAAGAAAAACTTGATACTTCATCAGAGTGGACGAAAAGAATGAAAGGAACTCAGTTACGAATTCTGTCGAAGATTATGCCAGACGATGTGCCAGATATGAAAAAGATCTTGATACCCTGTCAGAATGGATTAAAACAAGAGATGCTTACTCCTCCTAGTCACGTGATCCCACCTCTGTGTGTGCCATGGGTCCGTGTTTGCCCAACTCTGCTTTTTGTAATTCTATTTTGGGACTTACGAGGTTTGATTACTGAAGCAGGATCAGGTGTCATGCAAGAGTAAGCATCCTCGCTGACCGGTCACACCCGCCATGAGCCCGTAGTCGAAATAAAGTAAAACGGGATTACCCGTAGTCAAATCTAGTAGGAAGATGAACAGTCTAACAAAAGGGTATGAAACAAATCAGTCAACATATGGCTTAATGAATACTTTGTAATCGCAAACAAGGTCATTATAGCGACCGTAGAATTTGCGAAATGATGACTTTAAACGAGATTCGTTATAACCCTGCAACATCAACCTTTTTGTTAGTAGTTGGCCTCGCTTTAAAAAGTCCTCTTACGCATAGCATGCTCTTGCGTTATCGAATCAACTGGGAATATGCACACCAATAAGCAGGTGATAGTGGTATATTACTACATAGGAAAGGGAAAGTTGACGATTGCAAAGTTAAAGTCATCATGTTTATCATATAATGTAGTTGTCAGTCTGCCATTAGAGTCAAAGTTAAGTAAAATATCCAAATATGAAGCAGATATGTCAGATTCTGTGGTGTCCTTTATATCGAGTTCATCGGAAATAATATCAATGGACATAATTGTGAAAATTATGATTGTTAATTGATAGCACGTCATCTATAACTATATGTAAGGTTGAAGGACACGGCAAGTTTTTTGTTTTTAATCCCGTAACAGTTTTTGTACAAATTCTGCTTCAATATGAATATAAAATAAAGTCTGCCAATAAGGGGGCACAATTATGCCCATAGGAAATACCAACGGATTTTGGAAGACCTGGTCTCCAAAGAATACATAAATATTATCAATAGAAATCAAGCATGTTCTTAATATCTACTTCAGAGTACGTGTGTGGGCAATTTGAGTGTTTTCTAACAAAATAAAAAATCCCGTATGAGACATATATAACGTACCAAAGTCCGTACCATCTATCTGTGTTTCATAAACCAGAAATGATCAAAAATTAGATAGGTTACATGAGGAATATGATTTGGTTCCAGCTGATAAAGCTTGTAACAATATTGTCTTTGTAGGTCATTACTACAACTACATTTTAAACGAATTGGTATAACTCCACATTTAACAAATCGTACTTACACTCCTATACTGCTCTTTCAAAAGACAAAATTCTTCAAATCATATTGCAGTTTTAAACACATTTAATATCCCAGTCAATGGGACGGGCGAATATGATACTCTTACCTATACTGGATTCCACAAACTTCAATAAAAACCCTTACAAAGATACATTGCTGAATCTACTAGTAAATGTTTCACCAAGCTCCTGTCTTACTCCTCACGAAAATATCGACAGCTATGAAGGAGCAACTTCAGACGTATTGAGAAACCACATATGCCAGAAGTAGTTTAATCAAATGGGGATACTAAAAAACTCTAAAATTAATTTGAAATCTTCGAACCTTTCTCATATCAACATCAAAACATATGACTTTTCAACACTTTCACGACCATTCCACACGATAAATAAAAAGACAAGACTTTTTAACATTATAAGACAGTTGCTTCTTCAACAAAAATGGGAAAAGAAAATATTCATATCAAGTGATTCAGGCAATTCTAAAAATTACTTTGTTAGCAACCACAGAGTCATCCTAGTCTGCTTCTTACTGGATATGTTATTGAACATAAACATTAACGGCAAAATAGCAACTCAGCTTTATGACAAACGGGACGATTTCAGCTTCTCCATCGTCAGCTTCCCATACTTATGTAGCAATATTCTATTACACCTGCATATGGTTGTATGTCTCTCAACTTATTCGATATGCAAGAGCTTGTTCTGGGTATGATCAGTTTTTGAATGGAGCAGGCTTACTTACAAACATGTGTTTGCAGGGGTTTCAAAAGTCCGTTTAAAGGCATTCATTTTGCAAATTCTACGATCGTTACAACGATTAGTCTGCCAGTATTGTCTGCCATTGGGTGAAATGTTGTCTGATGTGTTCATAGCAATGTTAAGCGTTTTTCATACACTTATTTGACTATGGATTACTCCGCTTACCTGACTAAGACTATGGGCTCACGGCGGGTGTGACCGGTCAACAAGGGACGCATACTCCTCCTAGGCATCTGATTCCCACCTCTTGGTGCATCCAGGGGTCCGTGTTTTCCCCAACTCTTGTTTTTGTATTCTATTTGGGCCTATGAGATTTATCGCTATTCGTTATCCTTTGCCTTTGCATGAAACACTATTAGGTACATTGAACAAAAATGCAACCAATCCATCCCTTCTCTTTTTAAAAACCAGAAGAGAAAATATGTATTGAATCCATCATGTAACACCATTATCTGTGTAATGTTTATTATTTATGATTGTGTTTACAAGAACGGCTTTAATTTCACATTTGGTAATCCAACTATCCAAGTTCACTTTTGACTAAATTTACGTTTTATTTACATCCCAGTGAATGGGATGAATGAATATGAGTTGTGGTACCTATACTGTATAACAGGACTATACATGGCAGAGATCCAGTGTGTGTTCTACAGGCCTCTATCTTCACAACTCGCAAAAAATATCAACTGCCGTCAAGGAGAAACTTGTGTCACAACATGTCAAAGTGGATTCTCAAAATTTCATAAAACATTTTAGTAAAGAGGGTGTTGCACAGAAGCGGTGATTTCCCTAATCTGAACACTCGTACGAATAACCTGACCTTCATTTCTAATTTTAACTCTTACGTGTGTGTCATTTAAATACTTGTGGGATTTCCAGCAGTAGGGCAAGCGTAAAAAATACATTTTTTGTCCACACTTATCATTTGAAATCGAAAAATAAGACAGATTCACATTTGTTAGTGTAACGGCATTATTAAGGTTCAATAGAGTTCAAAATATATGTCCATGCACCTGAAATATTGAATACAATTGCAATTTGCAACTGGAATATATCATTTCGTTTTAGATATACATTGTTCAATATTTATACAGTTTAGTCCTGTGCTGTGTCCATTAACAAGGATATTATATACTTTGATCTTCCTTCGGTTTATAGCCTTGATGCCTTGCATGTGCTAAAAACCATATCACAGAAGCGACATGAGAGCAATATACCCAACGGTTCTTGTTCCTATAGGACAGTTGCGTGTGATACGCATAAATTGAATAAAACATTTTAAAAGACTAAGAAGTGTGTTGTGATGAAGAGAAAAGTCGAAAATTTAAAGGGAAAAAATTGTATCCGTGAAAGATTCGACTCGGTCATATAAAAAAAAACAACAGTTGGACATTTAAAGTCCACAGCCTTATCCATTATGCCACGCCCGCACATTCAAACACCACAAGGAAACTTAACGTCCATATGAAGTTGAAAGGAGAAGTAACGAAATTGTGTCGATTTTTTGAGATTTACAAAAAAATGCATGCGTGAAACAAAATTTCAAAAGCGACAATTTTTTAGTGAAAATCTCAAAGAACATTTTTGTATTAAATTTATTTTGTTTCAAGCAGCAGTTTTTCTTAAATTCGGGGATTCCCTTGTATTTTGAGTCTAAAATCACATAAATCGCTTCCTTGCATGATTTCAACTCAATTTATTTTGACTAATTCTTGTCAATACACACCTTTTAGACTTATTTTCTTATATTTTGGAATAAAAGACAAAAAGTTCCACTGGTTTTATATATCTATGAATAACTTTATTTTACCGATTTTTCATGCAACACCTTTAGGGAAATCACCATGATACATGCAACACCTTCTTTGATATCACAAGTTGTCCACATCCAAAAGCAAAAAAAAAAAAAAAAAAAAAAACCCCCCAAAAAAACCACCCAAAACAAAACAAACACCCCCCCCCCTAAACCACACAACCAAACTTTTAACACAAGTACTCCTCGCAATAAATTAAAGACATAGAACAAATTCAAACCTTGTAATCAGTCCATCCAAAGACTCGCGTTGTCAACGCCACTCTGATTATATGCACCAATATATGTATGTACTTAGAAGTTGATGTCATAAAAGTGCTGGACCTCCTTAATCAGAGCGTAGGACGGATTTTGAAAGGGGGGGGGGGGGCAAAACTTCAAAATTATGTGACAAGCAAATAAAAAAAAAAAAAAGGTCATTCAAATATTGAAAGGGGGGGGGGGGGGCAAACTTCTAATTTTCAAGCAGAAAATGTGTGTGTGTGTGTGGGAGGGGGGGGGGCAAACTTCAAAATGCAGGAAAAATGTTACTTTGACAAAAAAAAAAAGGGGGGGGGGCGCAAAAACATACTTTTGCCCCCCCCCGGCTCCTACGCCCATGTTAATGACAATATCAATGGAGCCTTCTTCCAACATTCTATTGGAAAGCCCGTGTTCACAAATTGTTCCGACTTGTTTTCATATTATTTCGAGTCAGAATGTTTTCTAAAGTTTCTACATGGGAATGAAAAAACATCTTTCTGTAGCCTCCAAGAGTTAGATACATCGACATTTTCTCTATTAGATATGTTCATTTTCGTTCAAAGGTCAAAGTAAAAGATATAGAGTCTTCCACATCTTCTTCATATTTGGATATCTTATTGAACATAAACGGAAAATTAATAACTTTATGACAAACAAAGTGACCTATTCTTTCATTCTCTTGCACAGAGTTGTCGGTCCTTTCTCTCTCTTATATCTCTGTCAACTCCCGTTAAATAGATTTTTGTAAAAATGTTGAAAGAATGGAAAAACACTACTTGTGAGTGTTATTCTTCTTGACGCTGGTTAACAGACGGTGGATACCAAGTAGATATAAGCGTGCGGTCATCCCTGCTTATGTTTACTAGTGAGTAGCATGTGAATGGTGTGAACTGCTCTGAGGTTTGGCATCTCTAGAACAAGTGTGTGCGGACAGTCCTGCATGTCTTGTGGTTAGAGCTCTGGTGGGTGTGCGGACATCCCTGCCATAACTGTCTCTGATAGAACCGTGAAATAGTGATAGGTGTGTGGACATCCCTCTTGCCACCTTGTGGAAGTGCGCTGGTGTGGGACTTCCCTGCCAGGCACTTGTCAACGACGCTACCAAAATCCTACATAGGCGCAGTACCGCTGATTAAGTCTGCGCATTGTACATATTTTGCAGCACCTCAGGGCTATCCGTTTCTAGCACGGGTACGGGCCCGCGGGGGTTCACAGGCAGTGACCTTCCTTGCACGTTACATAAAATTTGGTGGGATTGCCTGAGGTAGTTGCGCGATGGACGACATAGAAAAGGAGATTTCTATGATTGAAGAGAAGCTTGCGAAGCTGAAAGAGGAGAGCATGAGAAACAAGTCGTCAACGCCTGTGACACCGTGCATGAAGGGCAGAGCAAGGGATTCTGGTGTTGGTGAATCCGTTTCTCTAGAGAATCGCAACGGACGGAAGAAAAGTCACTCACCCTTGACAGTGCGCCAGCCAAGGATGAGAATGCCCTTGCAGAAAAGTCTGCTGGACAAACCTTCAGGGACATGCATAGAGACGCAGCTGAACAAGCCTTCAGGGACATGTACAGAGACACAGGAGCAGACCCCGTGTTTACAGTGGTCGTGAATCTACTCCTGTAGATGAGTACCAGGAAGGAGAGGATGCGCATAACGAGACACATGGACTTCGACTTCCTCCCATCGAACCCTACAGAGACTACAAACACGATTCCCTTCCACTTGGGATAACTAGAAGGAGATCTACAATAAGATTCGCCAGTCCTTCTAGGGAAGACAATGCGTTGGCAGATTTTCCAGCACCAAGACAAATGATCAAGCCAGCAACGTATGATGGCAGTGGTCCTTGGTCAGATTATCATGCGCATTTTGAAGCCTGTGCAGAGCTAAGTGGATGGAGATACAACCAGAAGGGATTGTACTTAGCAGTTTCCCTTAGAGGGTGTGTTGGGTAGCATGTCAAAGGGGACAAAGCCCGATTATCAGACATTGGTAAAAGCCTTGGAAGACCGATTTGCACCTCCAAGTCAAACCGAGTTATACAGGGTGCAGATGTGTGAGCGTCGCCAGAGAGCAGGAGAGTCTCTTCCGGAATTGGGGCAGACAATTCGTCGACTTGCCAATTTAGCCTACCCCACTGCGTCAGCTGAGATCATGGAGACGCTGTCGAAATACCAATTCGTGGACGCATTAGTCAATTCGGAAATGCGCATCCGCATTAAACAGGCACGTCCCAGAAATCTGAATGATGCATTCAGTTGGCTGTCGAATTAGAGCATATAATAGAGCTATGAGAAAAAGACTATGCTCGTTCCACCACTGCTGAAACCCGTGGATGGGAAAACAGCTCGTATTAGGAGAAATCCTGTGCTAAGTTTAGACCCTACAGAGGGAAATGCCGGGAATGAAGCACAATGGAATGGAAGTTCTCCACAACCAAGACGACGGGAAACCAATAAAGGCATGCTGCTTCTTTTGTGAAAAACCTGGACACTTGCACAAAGATTGTAGAGCATATCGGGCGCAACGGAAGGCTGAAAATTCGTTTAAGTCCCCCACTGCACACCATGGAAATAACGGTAGGAAGACTAAGGACTTCGACGCAAAGCCGTCTAGCAGGAGTGTCAAAACCGGCGAGCACGCTTCCATTGGTGCAAGTTCAGTCGGAATGGAAGCCAGTCTGTTCATTGAAATGGACGTCTGTGGTGTAAAGGCGAAGTTATTGGTGGATATTGGTGCGACAGTGTGTCTAATCTCCACTGGACTGCTAAGTAGGATTCCAGAGAAGGATCGACCTGAATTGAGTTCGTTCAGCAGAAATATACTGGATGCTGGTGGCAATCGTCTCCAGATAAGTGGCAAGGGAAGCTTTCCAGTACAGATACATTCCTTGTCTTGTAAATTGCATAGACTTTCATATTTCACATGTGTGTTCCTTATGACAAGCCCTTTCTACTGGTACCAACATATTTGACCTCCTGACCTTGACCTACTTTTCAAAAACTTTCAACATTGGCCATAACCTTTAAAGTGCAAGTGATGGGACTTTCATATTACACCTGTGTGTTCCTTATGATAAGCCACTATAATTTTTGACCTCCTGACCTTGACGTTTGACCTACTTTTCAAAAACTTAAACATTGGCCATAACTTTTGAATGGTAAGTAATATGTTTTTTATGTTTCACATGCATAATCCTTTTGGCAAGCCCCTTTCTCTGGCATGTGGAATCCGGGGGCATCAGTGTTTCACAAACACATCTTTGTTTTTTTTTTAGTTGTGTTTACCCAGAACATAATGTATATATATAAGTGTTACAGTTTATACATGTATTTAAATCCTTTGATGTTATTTTCACAAATATCTTTTGTTGTACAAACTGATTTAATTGTTTTGGTTGATGGCATCGATTTACATCACATTTCTTTTGACGGTCCCATTAGGCTTTATCAAGACAGCCTAGGCCCTAAATAAAAACTGTAAAATGACTGCAATTGTTGTAGACTAAGTCTTTACAGCAGTGAAAGGACGATGTCATTCAACTTTTTTCTCAGATTTACATATGATTCATTTGACAATATCATTTATCATGGTCATCATCAAATAACAAAACAAATAAAATCTTTTTTTTTTTCATTACATATTCATTCTTATAGTGTCCATTGTCAAGGATGAAGATCTGATACTCGGTGATGAAGATAATGGCATTTTATCTCCTGAACCAACAGGCACTTTTACATGAACCATGAGCAACAGCTCATTTATATCCACACAATGCATGATGAAAAGTAATTGAATGTGTCTTAAAATGATTAACTCTGTTTGGATAAAACAGTCCAATGGTTTTAATGTAAAACACTGTCCTCCTGTTCAGAATTTCAAAATAAAATTGAAAAATTCTTTAACTTAAAACAACAATTAGAGAATACACAATCATATTCTTTATCCTGCAACATCACAGCTGAGGTCCTTTGTGTCCATACACCCCTGCAACTTTAGAGTTTTATTGTAGTACGTGTGACCTTCCCTCAGGACTTGGATTTTTTGGTTATATTTCCTACAGCTGGTATAACTGTGGATTTCGTCCCGGTGGCAGACGCAGTAAGGGAAGCAACTGCTGTTGGATTTACAACTCCAGGCCTGGTTCCTGTCACTTGCGGCAAGGAGTCCCATTTACTCTTTCTCTTTTTCTCATCTGGAAAAAAAAATCACACAAACACTGTATGGAGAAAAAAAACAACCAAGATCCCATTTTCTCTTGTTCATTTGAGCTACAAAATCCAGGTAATATGGCGACAGTAAAATCTAACGTGTAACCCTTTCTACAATTGTCAAATTTCAATGCAATGCAAATGTTTGATTGGCTAAGCTATCTAATTAACTTTTCAATAGAGCATGTCTGCGTTGTTGCTACACATTAGAATTGTACATTCCTAAGTGGTGTTTGATAACTTTGATCCAGGAATTACTTGCTCGTATCATAAACTCCGATATTCATGACAATTTATGTAGTTTTTGTTTTATTCAATTTTAGCAAAATTTTCATCTGACATTAAAGCATATTGGTAAAGTGTAAGAACTCCTAATTCTTGAATATGTATTATGAAGCAGGTAGATCCAATCTCAGCAGATTTTTTTTTTCAAAGTGACAATTATTTCATGAATTATGATGTTTGTATCCAAGAATTTTTCAAAGACAGTGTTAATTCATTAAATGAAATAAAAAAAAAATATTTTAAATGCATTTCAAAAAATTAAGATCAGATCCCAAGTTTCAATTTTCAGTTACATACAAATACACGTTTTGCAAATTGGGGGTCTACCAGTAAATATATTGTAAGACTCCAAAGTGCGATGGTCCCCAAAGTGGATGGTCTGCGCCAAAGTGCGATGACACGCCAAAAGTGCGATGGTCTACACGTACTCCAAAGTGCGATGGTGTTGGCAACGTTTGTGACGTCACGTTATTTTGACGTCAATCACGAAGAAATCTAACGTCAGCTTGCCCAGACGAATATTTTTCGAGAATAAGCTGAAGAAAAGGGAGCATCCGAAAATTTATGAGAAACTCGGACTCCCATGTACTCTTGATGTACTTTTTATCAGCGTTTTATCAAGCTTCTGGCGCATTGATAAGCCATCCACTTTGGTGTTGTGCACGACCATCGCACTTGGGAGCATGATGGGAACCCATTGCACTTGGTGGTGTCAGACCATCGGGTTCTGGCGCAGACCATCGCACTTTGGGGCGACCATCGCACTTTGGAGTCCTACATATTAAACTATAAACAATGTATGAATATTTGAAATCTTGTTTGGTGTTAAAATGAGATATTACCTGGTCCTGCATCTGAACTCGACTTCTTTGTCCCTGTCACAAACTCAATCTAAAATCAAAAGGAACAATACACAGGAAATCAATTACTACATCACAACACACCTCAAAATAAATGTAGAATACACCAGGACCCAGTTGCAAGAAGGATAGCTAAGAACAAGGTACGATTGTATACATAAAAAGGCCCAATAATTTTTCTCTATATAAAATGTTTCTGAAATTAACCTTTATCACCGTTTTTAGAAAGTAAAATATATAACAGGCATACTGCGTTAACACTATTGGAATGCTATTCCTAATTTGATAGCATTATGACATCACGAATAAGACATTTTCCCGCCTTTTGTCAAAATGAGTCTGAAAACAGTCAAATGTGATACAGATTACTGCTCAGGAAAAGATGTGCGCAGCTTGTCGAGCAAAATCAACAATAAATATATTGTGTATTCATTATAAGATAAAAAACATACTTGAATTATGAATTTGCTCGACGCATGCGCTGTATATATTCTGAAAGGAAAACCACCTGAATTGTGGATATTTATTGAAAATGGCATTTTTGCCATTTTTTGCAACTTTAAGCTCTCGTTATATGACACAAATCATTTCACTGATAAAACTGTGTGGGATTTTTGGATTGCTAATATGTTCCTTATTTGACTGGCAAGGGTTTGAGATCCAAGTGAAATCATCAATATTTTGGGCCAGCTGACTATAGAAACTGTACCTAGTTCTTTACTTGTCGGTAACTCTTACATTTTACATAGCATTAACTAGATGTTAACTGTCAGTTAAAACTTAACTTTTGTGCAACTGGGTCCTGATGTGTGTTGAAACCAATAACTTTAGTCTGAAGAAATTAAACATGTAATATACAGTAGATAGATATAAGTATTCTTCATTTCATATTTCATTATCTCCATCAAATAGTTTATGTTAGGAAAGCTTGAGAGACATGTATACACACTAGTTTCCAAAACTTAGAAAGTTTACCTTTGTTCTATCTTTTCTTTCCTTTTCTCTTTTCTCCATTTCTGTTTTCTGTGCCTTGTCTGTAGTAAGTAAAAATTTATACTGGTGACCACAAAATTACATATCAGTTAATGATTCATTTAATATGCATGTCAGTGTCACATTTAAAGGATTGTACACATAGTATTTAGTGGCCTGACATTACGGTGTTATTTAGGAAATGAATTTTACAGCCTTGTTTATGTTTACAAAATAACTAGTGCAACGCTAATTTTTCTAATTTAAAGCATCCTAATTTTGCACACAAATCTATCACTTAAATGGCACATTTTACCTAAATATTCTTGTAAATGGCAAAATTACACGTTCATTCAAGGATGTACATAATTTGGCAAGCCACCATTGGAGAACCAAGAGTGAGTACAAGCCCCAAAGGAGAACCAGAGATGTAAAAGCCACAAGATAATCAAGGGACAACTCCATAAGATAACCAAAGGTTACAAGCACCATGAAGAACCCTAGTGAAGTAGAACCCTCAATGTCAAAGGAAGTTACCAAGGGCATGATGATAAGATTCTTATCAACATCAAGGCAACTTACCAAGGGTATGATAATTAGATTCTTATCAAGGCAGCTTACTGAGGGTATGATAATTAGATTCATATCTAATAACATCAAAGGGACTGGGTCATGTCTTTTTTTCATCTTTGACGTTAAACATTGGAAATAAAACAAATTTAAAGTTGACAACTAAACTTTGGAACTTTTCAATACAATATTCTGTGCTGTATATGCCCTGTATATATTTACATTTACAAAGCATTTTTCTCAAACGAAATGTACTATTTTCATGATCTATATTAATTTGTCATTATCTGACCTATCACCTATGGAGAGTGCTTACATAGGCATTGTGCCTGCTGCCCAATCCAATTTATGTATGTTTTACATGAATAAAATATTGTTCAAAAACAAAAACATTTACAAAGCATTAATTATGCTAATTGAAGGTATCACAATCAATTCTTAACAACACAAATGGAACTTACCTAAAGCATCATAATAAGATTCTTTCCCCCAAAGAGAAGGGTCAAAAATATCCTATAAAATGGAAAGAAAAAATAAAAAAAAAAGTACAAAGCTTCAAATATCGTCTCCATATTAGACTCTGACTCTTATTCAAATTACTATGTAAGGTGAAATTTTCATTTTCATTTTATATGGATAAAATTAATATAAAACTGAATAAATTCAAAATCCTTCATCAATCCTTGTAGCAAAAACCATCTTTGGGCAACTTTGAAATATCTTGAAATTGTGTGTCACTGAATGCATCTGGATGAAAAGTGTGTCTGTTCACAGATTGTTTTTTAAATACTTGACTATGAACATGTCTGGGAAATCATAAAACATGTCAGACAATTCTCACACAGGAGATGAGTTAGTTTACCCAGTGCACTGCATGTCAATTATTTAATTTTGGTCCTGACACACAATTTTTGATTGGTTGATCATAATTCATCAAACCTAGTACTTATATAGCATAAAACCGTCCCACATGACAATCAAATGATAACAAAATACAGATTTTCAGAATATTGCTACAACAAATTTAATATTTGACACATTGAATCCATATTTTTGAATTGATACACTTTTAAATGTAAATTATGGATGATGTTTTGGAGAACAGAATCTGGAGTAAAGTTAACATTTAACTACTGTAAACGTATTATATTTAACGCATATATTTATGAAACTTGATTTTCTAACAGTTAATGTAGACTTAATTTAGCGGATTTCACTCCCCCTTTTGTCCGTCATAATGGAAACCTCTGTTGGCAGTGTACTTGATTTATCAGAAGTAGTCTTCCACCAAAATTGTTAAAATAAATCCAGTATATCACACAATACAATATGGAACATATATTAATATATATAGCATCTTCCATGGTTTTTGGTTTGATATGATTTATATCCAACGAGTTTTGAGTTTTCTATCCCCGAGCCTTGGCAAGGGGATAGAAAACACACAACAAGTTGGATATAAATTATACCAACCCACAATCCATGGCAGATTCTTTTTGTCACATGTTACCCCGCTCTGCCCTGTTTTCTATCTGCATTACATCGAATTGTACCCATGACGCTAGTCCGCAACGTCACAAGTATACATAAAGAAAGAGTGCTACAACGATATACATACAAATCATGTTTGAGAATTCTTTACAATTGCTGAATAAATTTAAACAAAGTAGAACATATTTTCATCATATCAATATTTCATTCTTTAATGTTTACCACTACTTTGTATCGGGTCAGTCGGAAGAGGTGGTATGTTTGTACACAAACGACATAAATTTAACGTACATTTGTGACATCACAATCAGTGTAGTAAAACATGGTGTAATAATTAAAATTTATGTTATGAGTGATATCCACGGGATAAAGGAGTAAACATGTGATAAAGTGACATATTAATGTCCTTCATGCATGATATAAACACAGAGTACTTACTGGAGGGTAATTAGTTCCCTTCTCATCTATTCCACAGTATTCTATTAATTTCTCATAGATACTGAAAAAAAGCAACAGTAATCAGTGTTGATAATCAAATAAAACATACACTGTATAGTGAATTCTAAGCAATCCATCCTTAAGTTCAGCATGTGCACAATGACAGGAGAAAGGTACAAGATAAATAGATATTATGTTTACTTTTAAAAGTTCTACAAATATAGACACATAGATATACAAGGGTTGTCTCAACAAAGTTGTAGACAATGTTAATAAATCATTTACTAATTTAATAGAAAAAAATATTAATTTTCTTTTGTTATTTGATATCGTAGTATCATTTTATGATTTTTTTGTACAAAGTTTCATCATAATATCTCTTTTAATAATGACGTAGAGCAAAAATAGAAACATGTTCATAGCTCTTGGGGCACTACCATCATCTTCATCCATGACACTCTTAACCTCCAGGTTTCACAATTATTTTCTCTCTTTTTTTGGCCTCACCATCTGTGGATCTGATGCTAATTCCTGCATAAATCTCTTATCCCATTTCAACACTAGTGCCTTGCTTACATTCCAGTAATCTGATGTGTTTTGTTTGGGGAGAGAGTACAAACCACCACCTATACAATACCTTATGATTTTGCCATTATAATACCGTAGTTTTGATGGTTTGACCAGTATGTTTCATGGACCACATTGACATCAGTTTTAATGTGATATATCTAAATATGAAACTCCTATTAAATGAATGGTAATTTTTTTTTAATTCTGTAAAGTCTCATTTATTACTTATTTTGAATTCTACATTTTTCCTTGGAATCGTTTGGATCTCAACGTATTTCAAAAATCATGAACACGGTCTCTGACTTTTTGGGACAACCCTCGTACATGTGATGTTTACAAATTGAATATTATTCTAATGTACCTGGGATTGCGATAATCTTTCCTCTGTTTGATATTGTTGGTCATATAGTTTAATCCTTGGTTTTGCATTCTCTCATACAATTTGGAAATTTTTTCCTGCAATGGAAAAAATAAACTCAAATGAAAACCTTTCTAACCAACCCTCGGGGTTACGGGGGATCTCTACATCGTCATAATGGCTGACTTCCTTTCGAAATATGGATGAAAATATCACTATCAGGGTTATATATCAATTCATTTCGAAATTACATGCCTAGCCGACTAGCTCAGTAAGTTAGCATGTTGCCTTCTGAACTGCAGATCGCAGGTTCGATTCCAGCAGGGGTTTTAATTTTTTTTCAAATTGCTTTCTACTAAAACTGCATTTTTTGACGAAATTGAGTGAATTTGAAACTTTTTATTTTCAAAATATTGTTTATTTTTCATCGCGTCAAATTTCTCTGGTGTAGCATTCCACCTTAAAAGTACTAAAAAGCCTGACAATGTAATGTAGAAAGTTTACAAACTCCACAAATATGAATGAATTTGACGCCCCCTTGGTTTTAATTTATACAAATTCTGAGACACTATGACTATTTGTACCTGAAGGGCTTTTGAGCACTTTCCTGCAGGTTCTGGGGGCAATTCTATTTCATCAGCTGTTTTGTTCTGAACACTACGGGAGAGGGATGCTGTAATGGAATGATAGGAATGAGGAAAGCCTTGACATTTACCATCACATTCGGAAAGAAATATCTAACTATGATAATGAAGTATATGAGTATCATAATCAGCCCAAACCAGCTGTGACACAAGTGACAACTTCCTCTATTTCTATTTAGTAATCCTGAGAAAAAAAGCTGAGTATTGTGTCTTGTCTATGGTCTACCCCATATGTTCTACGACTAGATGTATAATATCTTAATTTACTTACACGCTTGAGTGGAATCCAGAGGGTCATTAAGTTTTACATCATTCTGCAAAACAAACACCATTGTGATAAAACTTCATACAGCATATCAGAACAATACCATATTGTAGATAATCCTAATCTTTAACACATTTCAGCATTTGCATCTTGAAAATAAATCATTAAATGGAGACTCAAATTTGCTAATAGACATTGCAGATAATTTTTAACACAATGATAAATATTTTTGGCATTTGCATCCCCTTTTTTTAAATATCAGTAATGAATAATAATCATGATACATGTACATTGAAATATATTCAAGCAGTTATCATGATCATTTGATGTCAAGCCCATAGTTATATCTCTACATAAACATAAGTCCAATTCATTATCCTAGTGCAGGGGGGGGGGGGGGGACCAAGAAATTGAAATGGGAAACTTGATATGAGTAGTTGCTATTTTTAGATGCAGAAAAAACAAATGTTTATATTTTCTGTTGCACGAAAACAAACTCCTAATGATATAGACTGTAACATCACATGTTTATTGTCTTACCCCAGCTTAATTAGAATATTCTGTGTCACAAATTGAAGTCTTCAAATTTAGATAGAAAAATCTTAGTGAAATGTACATGAAGCTGAAGAAAATTGTCCAATAATGATTAAAATATAAGGTGCACATCTTTATATGGTAAATAAAGAGTGTACACATTTTTCAGAAAAGTCTATCAGAACATGACTGGACAAAACTATGTCTACAGAAAGACTGACATACTTATTCAAATATTTGTTTTGTTTGGTGAGGGGGTATGAATATGCCTACCAGCCCTACCTACTGGTCATTTTGATAAAATACACATCCCAAACAGGGTTCTGCTGTATTGGGAATATTGTATTATGGAGGATATAAAAACAACAGAAGCATTGTCAATTACAAAAATAAAGTTCAACATTTTCTACTCACATCAACAATAATAGCCTCAGTCCCCAGATCTTCTACCTCCTCACTAGAGTCTGAATCGTCACCGCTCTCTTCTTCTTCTTCTTCATCAACATCAGGACCATAAGACACAAGTCTTGTGGCTGAAAAAAAATAACACTCTTCCTTGAAAGCTAACAAGTTGGAAAACATTACTCTTTCAAAAAATTTAACTCATGAGAAGAAAAATATCATTTGAGTTGAAAAATATTGATCTGGACTTAATAAAATGTTTTTCTTCTGCAAAGTAAGTAAAAACATTATGATCCTTATGAATTAATCACCATTTTACGAAATTCTTGTAATTTACAAAACAACAAACGTGAAAACAAGATGTGTTTGTGAAACACTGATGCCCCCCCCCCTCCGATTCAACATGCCAGTGAAAGGGGCTTGCCAAATCTATCACTTACCATTCAAAAGTTATGGCCAAAGTTTAAGTTTTTGAAAAGTAGGTCAAAAATCAAGGTCAAGAGGTCAAAAATCTTGGCACCAGTAGAAAGGCTTTTCATAAGGAACACACATGTGTAATATGAAAGCCCATCACTTGCCATTCAAAGTTATGGCCAATGTTAAAGTTTTTGAAAAGTAGATCAAACTTCAAGGTCAAGAGGTCAAAAATCTTGGCACAGTAGAAAGGAACACACATGTGTAATATGAAAGTCCCATCACTTGCCATTCAAAAGTTATGGCCAATGTTAAAGTTTTTGAAAAGTAGGTCAAACTTCAAGGTCAAGGTCAGGAGGTCAAAAATCTTGGCACCAGTAGAAAGGCTTGTCATAAAAGGAACACACATGTGTAATATGAAAGTCCCATCACTTGCCATTCAAAAGTTATGGCCAATGTTAAAGTTTATTGTGGACAAACGGACAGCCAAAAACTATATGCCCCCGAATCGAAGATTCCGGGGGCATAATAAGTTGTCCAGTGCTCTGGTAGACATTGGTAATTGGGAGGCATGCCCCATTTTTCCACATACAATGTAGTAGAATACTAAATAGCGAATTTCATGTACATTTGGATTTTGTTTAAATTAATCATTGTGCTAAACTATACAAGTGTCAGATGTATATAGTAAACAACAAAGTGTTAATTAATGTAAAAATATTTGTTCTGATCACAGGAACCAGTAATTTGGTCTGTAATAATGATATTAAGGGTCTATACTATACCACTCCCTATTAAAAAACACAAGGTTTCTCCTCAAAACATTGTTTTTATATTTATTGTCACCCACCTCGAAATGCTTCCTGGTTCAGTTAATCCACTTTCTATGCTATCAATCCACCTACAATACAATCCTCATCGACGCTGATAAATCGGAATATTCGGTGGTTTTTCGAGGACACTACTGAAGCCATGTGTAACGTCACTTCTGGTAGTCATATATACTTTCTTTTTACAATTCAGTCAAACATTTTTAACAAAGAGCCGCCATGGGTCCACATCGCGTCACCTGGAGTGACTTAGCCATGGCTAACAGTGGTGATTTTAAAAAAAAAAAATTCGTGTTTCCTTTAAAACTGACCAAGCTGGTTATCTGGAAGAAGAACATATTTTATGTAAAACCTTGATCCCCTATTGGGGCCCCATTGTACCTGCGGGGCCATGATTTTGAAAAAACTTGAATCTCCACTATATCCAGGAAGCATCTTCATATAATTTCAGCTTTTCTGGCCCAGTGCCGTTCTTCAATAAGAAGATTTTTAAAAGATTTTCCCTATATGCCGGTAATCATATGTAAAACTTTGATGATTTGATCCCCTATTGGGGCCCCATTGTACTCCCGGGGGTCATGATATCAGGAAGCTTTCATATAAATTTCAGCTTTTCTGGCCCAGTGGTTCTTGAGAAGAAGATTTTTAAAGAATTGTCATGTGTAAAACTTTGATCCCCTATTGGGGCCCCATCATACCCCCAGGGATCATGATTTGAACAAACTTGATTCTCCACTATAAATATCAGCTG
>CAJDSM010024792.1:754-20450 GCA_903981925.1 Ostrea lurida | reverse complement strand
TATAGCAAGAAAACTTGATTATTCATCAGAGTGGACGAAGAATGAAAGGAACTCAGTTACGAATCTGTCGAAGATTTATGCCAGGGACGATGTGCCAATAGTGAAAAAGATTCTTGATACCCTGTCAGAATGGATTTAAAACAAGAGAGCTTACTCCTCTACGTCACGTCGATCCCACCCTCTGGGTGTGCATGCACGTATATAGTCCCAATAACTGTGACTACATATCCAGTGTAGGATATACGACTGCCATACAAGAAGGTAGGATCAGGTGCATGGAGAGTAAGCATCCTTCTGCTGACGGTCACACCCGCCATGAGCCTTAGTTCGAAATAAAGTAAACGGGATTACCCGTATCAAACTCTAGTGGAAAAATGACAGTCTAACAAGGGACGTGAAAACAAATCAGTAACATATATGGCTATGTATAACTGTTATCGAAATAAGGTCATATAAGCGCGCGTTAGAAATTGCGAAATGATGACTTTAACGAGATTCGTTTATAACCTCTTACATAACACTTTTGTTAGCTAGTTGGCCTCGCTTAAAAATGTCCTCTTACGCATAGCAATGCTCTTGCGTATCGAATCAACTGGGAAATATGACACACCTAAGCAGTCATATGGTTATTTTACTACATAGAAAGGAAAGTTGGAGATTGCAAAAGTTAAAGTCATCATGTTTATCATATAATTGTAGTTGTCAGCCTGCCATTGAGTATAAGTTAAGTAAAATATCCAAATATGAAACAGATATGTTCAGATATCTGTGGTCCTTTAATCGAGTTCATCGGGATATATCAAATGGACTAATAATTGTGAAAATTTATGATTGTTAAGTTGATAGCCACGTTTTCAGTCTATATAACCTATATTGTAAGGTGAGGACACGGCAAGTTTTTTTTTTTTATCCCGTAACAGTTTTTGTTACAAATTCTGCTTCATATGAATATAAAAATAAGATCTAGCCAATAAGGGCACAATTATTGCCCATAGGAAACAACGGATTTTTGGAAGACCCTGGTCTCAAAGACTACATAAAATATTATCAATAAGGAAACTCCAGCATGTTCTTAATATCTACTTCAGAGTACGTGTGTGGGCATTGGAGTGTTTTCTAACAAAATAAAAATCCCGTATTGAGCACATTATATCACGTACAAAGTCCCGTACATTATCCTGTGTTGCATTTAAACCAGAAGTGACAAAAATTAGATAGGTACATGAGGAATATGATTTGGTCCAGTGATAAAAGCTTTTTAACAATATTGTCTTGTAGGGATCATTACTACAACTTACATTTTAAACGGAACTGGTATTAACTCCACCATTTAACAATCGTACTTACACTCCACTGCTCTTTAAAAGACAAAATCTCAAATCATATTGCAGGGTTTTTAAACACATTAATATCCCAGTCAATGGGGACGGGCGAATATTACCTTACCGTATACTGGATTCCCAGAACTTCATAAAACCCTTTACAAAAAAAGATACATTGCTGGAATCTACTAGGTTAAATGTTCACCTAAAAAGCTCCTTGTCTTTTACTCCTCACGAAATATCGACAGCTATAGAGGAGCAATTCAGACGTATTTGTGAAACCACATAGCCAGAAGTTAGTTTAACATCAAATGGGATACTAAAAAACTTAAATTAATTGAACATCTTCGGAACTTTCTCATATCAAATTCAAAACATATGACTTTTCAACACTTACACGACCATCCACACGATTTAAATAAAGACAAGACTTTTTAACATTATAGACAGTGTGCTTCTTCAACAAAACATGGAAAAGAAAATATTCATATCAAGTGATCAGCATTCTAAAAAAATTACTTTGGTACACCACAGAGTCATCCTAGTCTGCTTCTTTACCTTGGATATGTTATTTGAAAACATTAAACATTAAGGCAAAATTAGCACTCAGGCTTTATTGACACAACGGACGATTTCAGCTTTCTCCATCGTCAAGCTTTCCAACTTATGTATTCAATATCTCATTATCACCTGCAATATGGTGTGTATGTTCGTCAAACTTATTTCGAGTATGCAAGAGCTTGTTCTGGGTATGGATCAGTTTTTGAATGGAGCAGGCTACTTACAACATGTTGTTGCAGGGGTTTCAAAGTCACGTTTTAAAGGCATCATTTTTGCAAATTCTCGATCGTTACAACGATTTGTCTGCCAGTATGTTCTTGCCTTGGGTGAAATGTTTGTCTGAGGTGTTTCATAGGCAATTGTTAAGCCTTTTGCATACACTTAATTGACTATGGGTTTACTCCGCTTACCTGACTAGACTATGGCTCACGGGCCGGTTGTGACCGGTCAACAAGGGACGGCATACTCCCCTAAGGCATCATGTCCCACCTCGGTGGTGCATCAGGGTGCCGTGTTTTTCCCCAACCTCTTGTTTTTGGTATTCTATTTGGGCCTATGAGATTATAGCTATTGTTATCCTTGCCTTTGCATGAAACACTATTAGGTACATTGAAAACAAAAATGCAACCAAATCCACCCTTCTTTTTTAAAAAAACCAGAAGAGAAAATATGATTGAATCCATCATGTAACACCATTATCTTGTGTAATGTCTTATTTATTTATATTGTGTTTTACAAGAAACGGGCTTTAAGGTTTCACATTTGGTAACTCCAACATCCCAAGTTCAACTTTTGACTAAATTTACGTTATTAGTCTTACTCCCAGTGGAATGGATGAATGAATATGAGTTGTGGTACCTTATACTGTATAACAGGACTTACATTTGCAAGATCCAGTGTGTGTTCTACAAGGCCTCTATCTTCACAACTCGCAAAAATATCAACTGCGCGTCAGGGAGAAACTTGCTGTCACAACATGTCAATAAGTGGATTCTCAAAAATTTCATAAAACATTTTATAAGAGGGTGTGCACAGAAGCGGTTGATTTTCCCTAATCTGAACACCGTGAGAATAACTGACCTTCATTCTAATTTTAACCTTCTTACGTGGGTTCATTTAATATACTTGTGCGGATTTCCCAGCAGTTAGGGGCAGCGTAAAATACATTTTGTCCACACTTTCATTTGAAATCGAAAAATAAGGACAGATTCAATTTGTTAGTGTAACGGGCCAGCCCAATATTTTTTAGGGGTTCAATAGAGTTCAACAATATATTCATGCACCTGAAATATGAATTAAACAATTGCAACTTTAGGCACTGGAATATATTCAATTTTCGTTTTTAGAATATTACAATTGTTCAATATTTATACAGTCTTTTAGTCCTGTGCTGTGTCATTAACAAGGGATATATATATTTGATCTTCCTCGGTTTATCAGCCTTATGCCTTGCATGTGCTAAAAACCATATCACTAGAAGCCGAACAGAGAGCAATTATTACCCAACGGTTCTTGTTCCTATTGACAGTGTGCGTGTGATCGCATAAACTTGAATAAAACATTTTTAAAAAGACTAGAAGGTGTTGTGATGAAAGAGAAAAGTCGAAATTTAAGGGAAAAAAAATTGTATCCGGAAAGATTCGAACTCGAGTCAATTAAAAAAAAACAACAGATTGACATTTAAAGTCCACAGCCCTTATCCATTATGCCACGCCGCACATCAAACACCCAAGTAAACTTAACGGGTCCATATGAAGTTGAAAGGAGAAGTTAACGAAATTGCTGGTCGATTTTTTGAGATTAAAAAAAATGCATTGCCGTAGAAACAAAAATTTCAAAGCGACCCATTTTTTAGTGAATATCAAAGAACATTTTTGTATTTAAATTTATTTTTGTTTCAAGCAGGCAGTTTTTCCTTAAATTCGGGGATTCCTTGTATTTTTTGAGTCTAAAAAATTCACATAAATCGCTTACCTGCATTTGATTTTCAACTCAATTTATTTTGACTAATTCCTTGTCAATACACACCTTTTAGGACTTTATTTTCTTATATATTTGGAATAAGACAAAAGTATTCCACTTGGTTTTACTTCTATATCTTATGAATACTTTATTTTTACGATTTTCACTGCAACACCTTAGGGGAAATCACCATGAATTACATGCAACACCTTCTTTGATACTTCACAAGTTGTTCCACATCCAAAAGGCAAAAAAAAAAAAAAAAAAAAAAAAAAAACCCCCAAAAAAAACCCCAAAACAAAACAAAACCCCCCCCCTAAACCACACAACAAACTTTTTAACACAAGTACTCCTCGCACATAAATTAAAAGACATAGACAATATTCAAACCTTGTTAATCAGTCCATCCAAAGACTCGCGCTTTTGTCAAACGCCACTCTGATTAATGCACCAATATATGTATGTACTTAGAAGCTTGATGTTCATAAAGGTGCTGGACCTCCTTAACAGAGGCGTAGGACGGATTTTGAAAGGGGGGGGGGGGGGCAACTTCAAATTATTGTGACAAGCAAATAAAAAAAAAAAAAAGGTCATTCAATATTGAAAGGGGGGGGGGGGGGCAAAACTTCTAATTTTCACAGAAATGTGCTTGCGTGTGTGTTGGGAGGGGGGGGGGGCAAACTTCAAAATGCAGGAAAAACATGTTACTTTGACAAAAAAAAAAAGGGGGGGGGGCGCAAAAACATACTTTTTGCCCCCCCCCCGGCTCCCTACGCCCATGTTAATGGGACAATATCAATGGAGCCTTCTTCCAACATTCCTTTAGGAAAGCCCGTTGTTCACAAATTGTATCCGATTGTTTCATATATTTCAGAGTCAGAATGTTTTTCTAAAGTTTCTACATGGGAATGAAAAAAACATCTTTCTGTAGCCTCCAAGAGTTAGATACATCGAACATTTTCTCTATTAGATATGTTATTTTCGTTCAAGGTCAAAGTAAAAATATAGGTCTTTCACATCTTCTTCATATTTGGAGTATCTTATTGAACATAAACGGAAAATTATAACTTTATGAAAACAAAGTGACCTATTCTTTCATTCTCTGCACAGATTGTCGGGTCCTTTCCTCTTCTTATCATCTCTGTCAACTCCCGTTAAATAGATTTTTGTTAAAAATGTTGAAAGATGAGAAAAACACTATTTGTGAGGTGTTATTCTTCTTGACGCTGAGTTAATTACAGACGGGTGGATTACCCAAGTAGATAAAAGCGTGCGTCATCCCTGCTTATGTTTACTAGTGAGTAGCATCTGTGAATGTGTGAAACTTGCTCTGAGGTTGGCATCTGCTTAGTAACAAGTGTGTGCGGACATCCTGCTGTCTTGTGGTAGATCTCTGGTTGTGCGGGACATCCCTGCCCAGTGTCTCTGATAGAACCGGTGAAATAGTGATAGGTCGTGTGGACATGCCCTGTTGCCACCTTGTGGAAGTGCGCTTGGTGTGTGGACTTCCCTGCCAGTGCACTTGTTCAACGACGCTACCAAATCCTACTAGGCGCCAGACCGCTGATAAGTCTGCGCATGTACATATTTTGCAGCCCTCAGGGCTATCCGTTTCTTAGGCACGGGTACGGGCCCGCGGGGGTTCACAGGCAGTGACCTTCCTTGCACGTTACATAAAATTTGGTGGATTGCCTGAGGTAGTTGCTCGCGATGGACGACATAGAAAAGCGAATTTCTAGTGGATTGAAAGAAAGCTTGCGAAGCTGAAAGAGGAGCAGCATTTGAGAAACAAGTCGCAACGCCTGTGAGCACCGTGCATGAAGGCAGAGCAAAGGGATATGGTGTGGTTGGAATCCGCTTTCTCTAGAGAATTCGCAACGGACGGAAAGAAAAGTCACTCACCCTTGACAGTTGCGCCAGCCAAGGATGAGAATGCCCTTGCATGGAAAAGTCGCGGACAAACCTTCAGTGGGACATCGCATGAGACGCAGCTGAACAAGCCTTCAGGGACATGTACAGAGACCACAGGAGGCAGACCCGTGTTTACAGCTGGTTTCGTTGGAATCTACCTGTAAGACATGAGTCAGGAAGGACGAGGTGCGCATAACGAGACACATGGACTTCGACTCTCCTCCCATGCGAACCCTACAGAGACTACAAACACGATTCCCTTCCACTCTGGGATAATAGAAGGAGATCTTACAATAAGATTCGCCAAGTCCTTTCTTAGGGAAAGACCAATGCGTTGGGCAGATTTTCCAGACCAAGACAAATGATCAAAGCCAGGCAACGTATTGATGGCAGTGGTCCTTGTCAGATAATCATGCGCATTTTTGAAGCTGTGCAGAGCTAAGTGGATGGAGATAACCAGAAGGGATTTACTAAGGCAGTTTCCTACGAGGGTAATTTACGTGTTGCGCGGTAGCATGTCAAAGGGGGACAAAGCCCGATTATATCAGACATTGTAAAAGCCTTTGGAAGACCGATTTGCACCTCCAAAGCAAACCGAGTTATACGGAGTGCAGAGTGTGGAGCGTCGCCAGAGAGCAGGAGAGTCTCTCCGGAATTGGGGGCAGGACAAATTTCGTCGACTTGCCAATTTAGCCTACCCCACATGCGTCAGCTGAGATCATGGAGACGCTGTCGAAAACCAATTCGGACGCATTAGTCAATTCGGAAATGCGCATCCGCATTTAAACAGGCACGTCCAGAAATTCTGATGATGCTATTCAGTTGCTGTCGAATTAGAGGCATTAATAGAGGCTGAGAGAAAAAGACTATGCTGTTCCACCACTGCTGAAACCCGTGGATGGGAAAACAGCTCGTATTAGGAGAAATCCTGTGCTAGTTTGACCCTTACAGAGGGAAATGCATGGGAATTGAAAGCACAATGTGAAATGGCAAGTTCTCCACAACCAAGACCGACAGGGAAACCAATAAAGCATGCTGCTTCTTTTTGTGAAAAACCTGGACACTGCCACAAAGATTGATAGAGCATATCGGGCGCAACGGTAAGGCTTGAAAATTCGTTTAAGTCCCCCACTGCACACCATGGAAATAACCGGTCTTAGGAAGGACTAAGGACTTCGACGCAAAGCCGTTTGCAGGAAGTGTCAAAACCGGCGAGCACGCTTCATGGTGAAGTTCATCGGGAATGGAAAGCCAGTCTGTTCATTTGAAATGGACGTCTGTGGTTGTAAAGGCGAAGTTATTCGGTGGATATTGGTGCTGCGACAGAGATGTGTCTAATCTCCACGGACTGCCTAAGTAGGGATTCAGAGAAGGATTCGACCTGAATTGAGTTCGTTCAGCAGAATATACTGGATGCTGGTGGCAATCGTTTTCCAGATAATTTGGCAAGGGAAGCTTTTCCAGTACAGATTACATTCCTTGTCTATGTAAATTTGCATAGACTTTCATATTTCACAATGTGTGTTTCCTTTTATGACAAGCCTTTCTACTGTACCAACATATTTACCTCCTGACCTTGACCTACTTTTCAAAAAACTTTCAACATTGGCCATAACCTTTAAAGTGCAAGTGATGGGACTTTCATTATTAACTGTGTGTTCTATAATGCATAAGCCACTATAATTTTTTGACCTTCCTGACGTTGACGGTTGCGACCTACTTTTCAAAAACTAAAATTGGCCATAACTTTTGAATGTAAGCTATATTGTTTTTTTATGTTCACATGCATAATCCTTTGGCAAGCCCCCTTTCTCTTGGCATGTTGGTCCGGGGAGGCATCAGTGTTTTCACAAACACATCTTGTTGTTTTTTTAGTTGTGTTTACCAGAACATAATGTATAATATATAAGTGTTACAGTTATACATGTATTTAAATCTCTTGATGTTATTTTCACAAATCTTTGTTTTACAAACTGATTTAATTGTTTTGGTTGATGGCATCGATTTACATCACATTTCTCTTGACGGTCCATTGCTTTATCAAGACAGCCTAGGCCCTAATAAAAACTGTAAATGACTGCAATTGTTTGTAGACTAAGTCTTTACAAGCAGTGAAGGACGATTTGTCATTCACTTTTTTCTCAGCATCTTATCACTATGATTCATTTTACAATATCATTATCATGGTCATCATCAAATAACAAACAAGTAAAATCTTTTTTTTTTTCATTTACATATTCATTCTTATAGTGTCCATTTGTCAAGGATGAAGATCTGATACTCGTGATTGAATAAGGCATTTTTATCTCCTAGAACCAACAGGCACTTTTATGAAAACCATGAGCAACAGCTCATTTATCATCCACACAAATGCATTGATGAAAAAGTAATTGAATGTGTCTTAAAATGATTAACTCTGTTTGGATAAACAGTCAATGGTTAATGTAAAAACACTGTCCTCCTGTTCAGAATCTTCAAAATTAAGAATGAAAAATTCTTTACTTAAAACAACAATTACGAGAATACACACATCATATTCCTTTATCTGCAACATCAAGCTGAGGTCTTTGTCCCATACCACCCCTGCAACTTTGAGTTTATTGTAGTACGTGTGACCTTCCCTCAGGACTTCGGATTTTCTGGTATATTATTTCTACAGACTGGTATAACTGTGGGATTTCGTTCCGGTGGCAGACGCAGTAAGGGAAGCAACTGCTGTTGGATTCTACAAACTCCAGGCCTGGTTCCTGTCACTTGCGGCAAAGGAATCCCATTTACTCTTTCTCTTTTTCTCATTGGAAAAAAAAATCACCACAAACACTGTATGTGAGAAAAAAACAAACAAGGATCCATTTTCGCTTTGTTCATTTGAGCTACAAATCCAGGTTAAATATGCGACAGAAAACTCTAACGTGTAACCCTTTCTACAATTTTGTCACAATTTCAATGCAATGCAAATGTTTTGATTTGGCTAAGCTATCTAACTTTAACTTTTCAATAGAGCATGTCTGCCGTTGTTCGCTTAACCATTAGATTGTAACCATTCCTAAGTGGTAGTTTGATAACTTTGATCCAAGGACTTACTTTGCTCGTATCATAAACTCCGATATTCATGAAATTTATGCTAGTTTTTTTTTTAATTTTCAATTTTTAGCAAATTTCATCTGACATTAAAGCAATATGGTAAAGTGTAAGAACTCCTAATTCTTGAAGTATGTATAGAAGCAGGTAAATCCAATCTCAGCAGATTTTTTTTCTGTTCAAAGTGGACAATTATTTCATGAATTTATGATGTTTGTATCCAAGAATTTTTCAAAGACAGTGTTAATTCATTAATGAATAAAAAAAAAAATATTTTAAATGCATTCAAAAAATTAAGATCAGATCCCAGTTTCAATTTTCAGTTACCATACAAATACACGTTTGGCAATGGGGTCTACAGATAATATATTGTAAGACTCCCCAAAGTGCATGGTCCCCAAAGTGCGATGGTCTGCGGCCAAAGTGCCGATGACCACGGCCAAAAGTGCGATGGTCTACACGTACTCCAAAGTGCGATGGTGTTGGCAACGTTTGTGACGTCACGTTATCTATTGACGTCAAATCACGAGAAATCTAACGTTCAGCATTGCCCAGACGAATATTTTTTCGAGAATTAAGCTGAAGAAAAGGGAGCATCCGAAAAATTTATGAGAAACTCGGACTCCCATGTACTCTTGATGTACTTTTTATCAGTTTTATCAAGCTTCTGGCGCATTGATAAGGCCATCCACTTTGGTGCATTGTCACGACCATCGCACTTTGGGAGCATGATGGGGAACCATTGCACTTTGGTCGGTGTTCAGACCATCGGGTTTGGCGCAGACCATCGCACTTTGGGACGACCATGCACTTTGGAGTACCATCGCACTTTTGGGCAGTTCCTTACATATTAAAACTATAAACAATGTATGAATGATTTGAAATCTTGTTTGTCTTAAAATGAAGATATTACCTGGTCCTGCATCTGAACTCGACTTGCGTTTGTCACCTGTCACAAACTCAATCTAAAATCAAAAGGAACAATACACAGGGAAATCAATTAACGTACATCACAACACGTCAAAAATTAAATGATAGAATACACCAGGACCAGTCCGTGCAAAGAAGGATAGCTAAGAACAAGTACGATTGTATACATAAAACAGGCCCAATTAATTTTTCATCTATATAAAAATGTTTCTGAAATTAACCTTTAATCACCGTTTTTAGAAAGTAAAATATATAAACAGGCATACTGCGTTAACAATATTGGAATGCTATTCTAAATTTTGATAGCATTTCGACATCACGAATAAGAATTTTCCCGCCTTTGTCAAAATGAGTCTGAAAACAGTCAAACTGTGATACAGATTACTGCTCGAGGGAAAAGATGTGTGCGCACTTGTCGAGCAAAATCAACAAAAATGATATTGTGTTCATTATAAGATAAAAAACATACTTGAATATAATTTTGCTACGACGCATTCGCGTGTATATATTCTGAAAGGGAAAAACCACCTGACATTGTGGCATATTTCATTGACAAATGGCATTTTTGCCATTTTTTTGCCACTTTAAGCCTCTCGTCAATATGACACAAATCATTTTCACTGATAAAACTGTGTGGATTTTGGATGCTAATATGTTCCTTATTTGACTGGCAAGCGGTTTGAGATCCCAAGTGAAATCTCAATATTTTGGGCCAGCTGACTATAGGAAACTGTACCTAGTTCTTTACTTGTTCAGGTAACTCTATACATTTTACATAGCATTAACTAGATGTTTAAACGTCAGTTAAAACTTAACTTTTCGTGCACTGGGGTCCTGATTGTGTGTTGAAACCATAACTTTAGTTCTGTCAAGACAATTTCTAAACATGCGTAAATATACGAGTAGATAGATATAATATCTTCATTTCAATATTTCATTATCTCCATCAAATAGTTTTAATGTTAGGAAAGCTTTTTTGAGGACATGTATCAACACACTAGTTTCCAAAAACTTAGAAGTTTACCTTTTGTTCTATCTTTTCTTTCCTTTTTCTCTTTTCTCCATTTCTGTTTTCTGTGCCTGTCTGTTAGTAAGTAAAAATTTATACTGGTGACCACAAAATTACATTATCAGTTAATTGATTCATTTAATATCATGTCAGTGTCACATTTAAAGGATTGTACACATAGTATTTAGTGGGCCTGACATTACGGTGTTATTTAGGAAATGAAATTTTACAGCCTTGTTTATGTTTACAACATAAACTAGTGCAACGCTAATTTTTTCTAATTTAAAGCATCTAATTTTTGCACACAATCTATCACTTAAATGGCACACTTTTTACCTAAATAATTCTTGTACAATGGCAAAATACACGTTCATTCAAGGATGTACATAATTTGGCAAAGCCACCAATTGGAGAACAAGAGGTGATTTTACAAGCCGCCAAGGAGAACAGCAGATGTAAAAAGCCAAAGATAATCAAGGGACAACTCCATAAGATAACCAAAGGTAAAGCACCATGGAAGAACCCTAGTGAAGTTAGAACCCTTCAATGTCAAAGGAAGTTACCAAGGGACATGATGATAAGATTTCTTATCAACCATCAAGGCAACTTACCAAGGGTATGATAATTAAGATCTTATCAGACAGCTTACTTGAGGGTTTATTTTGAAATAATTAGGGGGAATTCATATCTAATAACATCAAAGGACTGGGTCATGTCTTTTTTTTCGATCTTTGACGTTAAACATTGGAAATAAAAAAATTTTTGAAGTTGACAACTAAACTTTTGGAACTTTTCAATACACTATTCTGTGCTGTATATGCCCTGTATGATATTTACATTTACAAAGCATTTTTCTCAAACAATGTACTATTTTATGATCTATATTAATTTGTCATTATCTGACCTATTCACCATATGGAGAGTGCTACTAGGCATTGTGCCTGCTTGCCCAATCCAATTTCATGTATGTTTAACGATGAATAAATATTGTTCCCAAAACAAAAAAACATTTTACCAAAGCATTAATTATGCTGAATTGAAGGTATCCACAATCAAAATTCTTAACAACACAAAATCGGAACTTACCTAGAAGCATTCATAATAAGATTCTTTCCCCCAAGAGAAGGGTCAAAAATTATCCTATAAAATGGGAAAGAAAAAATAAAAAAAAAAAGTACAAAGCTTTCAAATATCGTCTCCAGTATTAGACTTGAATCTATTCAATTTACTATGTAAGGTGAAAAATTTTCATTTTCATTTTTATATGATAAAATTAATATAAAACTGAATAATTCAAAATCCTTCATCAATCCTTGTAGCAAAAAACCATCTTTGGGCACTTTGAAATATCTTGAAATATGTGTGTCAGCTGACTGCAATCTGGTGAAAAGTGTGTCTGTTACAGATTGTTTTTAAATCTACTTGATATGAAACATGTCTGCGGAAAATATACAAACATGTCAGACAATTCTCACACAGGAGATGAGTTGTACCAGTTGCACTGCATGTTCAATATTTAATTTTGGTCCTGACACACCAATTTTTGATGGTTTGATCTAATTCATCAAACCTAGTACTTATAGCATAAAACCGGCCCACATGACAATCAAATGATAACCAAAATACAGATTTTCCAGAATATGCCTACAACAAAATTTAATATTGACACATTGAATTCCATATTTTTGATTTGATACACTTTTTAAATGTAAATTATGGATGATGTTTTGGAGAACGAATCTGAGTAAAGTTAACATTTTAACTACTGGAAACGTCATTATTATTTAACGCATATATTTATGAAACTAATGATTTCTTCTTACACAGTTAATGTAGACTTAATTTACGGATTTCACTCCCCCTTTTGTCCGGTCTTAATGGAAACCTCTGTTGGCAGTGTACTTGAATTTATCAGAAGAGTCTTCCACCAAAATTGTTAAAATAAAATCCAGTATATACACAATACAATATGAGAACATATATTAATAATATATAGCAATCTTCCATGGTGTTTTGGTTTGATATGATTTATATCCAACAGTATTTTGAGTTTTCTATCCCGAGCCTTTGGCTAAGGGGATAGAAACAGCACAACAAGTTGGATATAAATTATATCAAACCACAAACCATTGGGAGATTCTTTTTATCACATGTTTACCCCCCTCTTTCTCTGTCTTCTTTCTGCACTTACAATTGATTTGTAGCCATGTCACTAGTACGCAACGATCACAAGTATACATTAAAGAAAAGAGTGCTACAACGAATATACATCAAATCATGTTGAGATTCTGTTTACAATTTGAACTGAATAAATTTTAAACAAAGTAGACATATTTCATCATATCATATTTCATTCTTTAATGTTACCACTACTTTGTACTCGGGTCAGTCGGTAGAGGTGGTATGTTTTTGTACACAAACGACATAAATTTAAGATAATTCTGTTGACATCACTCAGTGTAGTAAAAACTGGTGTTATAAATTTAAAATTATATGTTATGGTGATATCACCGGGGATAAAGGATCGTAAACATTGTGCATAAAGTAGACATATTAAATGTCCATTCATGAATGATATTAAACACAGAGTACTATTACTTGGAGGGTAATTAGTTCCCTTCTCATCTATTCCACAAGTATTCTATTAATTCTCAATAGATTACTGAAAAAAAAGCCAACAGTAATCAGTGTTGATAATCAAAAAAACATACACTGTTAGTTTGAATTTCTACATCCATCACTTAAGTCAGCAATGTGCACAATGACAGGAGAAAGGAGCAAGATAAATAGATTATTATGTTATACTTTTTTTTAAAGTTCACGCAAAATAGACACCATAGATATACAAGGGTTGTTCCTCAACAGAAGTTGTAGACAATGTATAATAAATCATTTACTAGATTTAATAAGAAAAAAATATTAATTTTCTTTTGTTATTTGATATCCGTTTAGTATCATTTATATGATTTATTTTTGTTACAAAGTTTTCATCATAATAAATCTCTAGTATTAATAATGACGAGAGCAAAAATAGAAACATGTTTCATACTCTTGGGGCGACTACCAATCATCTCATTCCATGCACACTCTTAACATCCAGGTTTCACAAATTATTTTCTCTCTTTTTGGCCTCACTCTGTGGATCTGATGCTTAATTCCTGCAAAACTCTTATTCCCATTTCAACACTAGTGCCTTAGCTTTACAATTCCAAGTAAATCTGAGTGTTTGTCTTGGAGAAGAGTACAAACACCACCATATACAAACCTCTATGATTTTGCCATTATAATCACCGTAGTTTTTGGATGTTTGACCAGTTATGTTCCTGGACCCACATGACACAGTTTTAATGTGATATATCCTAAATATTGAAACTCCTATTAAATAAATGGTACATTTTTTTTTAATTCTGTAAAGCTCATTTATTACTTTAATTTTTGAATCTCATACATTTTCCTTGGAATCGTTGATCTCAACTTGTATTTCAAAAATCAATGAACACGGTCTCTGACTTTTTGGGACCAACCCTCGTACATGTTGATGTTTAACAAATTGAATATGATTCTAATGTACCTGGGATTGCGATTAACTCTTTTCCTCTGTTTGATATTGTATGTCATATAGTTTAATCCCTTGGTTTGCATTCTTTCTCATACAATTTGGAAACTTCTTTCCTGCAATGGAAAAAAAAATAAACTCAATGAAAACCTTTCTAACCAACCCTCGGGGTTACGGCGGGGTGTTCTCTTACACTCGTCATCAATGGCTGACTTCCTTTTCGAAATATCGATTGAAATATCACTATCAGGGTTATATATCAATTCATTTTTCGAAAATTAAATGGCCTAGCGCGGACTAGCTCAGTAAGTTAGCATGTTGCCTTCTGAACTGCAGATCGCAGGTTCGATTCAGCAGGGGTTAATTTTTTTTCAAATTGCTTTCTACTAAAACTGCATTTTATGCAACGAAATTGAGTGAATTTGACAACTTTTTTATTTTTTTCAAAATATCTGGGTTATTTTTATCGCCATGTCAAAATTTCTCTGCGTGTAGGCATTCCACCTTAAAAGTTACTAAAAAAGCTGACAATGTAATGTAGAAAGTTTACAAACTTCCACAAATATGAATGAATTTGACGGCCCCTCTGGGTTTTAATATTATACAAATTCTGAGACCCTATGACTAATTGTACTGAGGGCTTTGGCACTTTCCTGTCTTTACAGGTTCTGGGGGCAATTCTAGGTTTCATCAGCTGTTTTTTGTTCATGAACCTATACGGGAGAGGGATTGCTGTATTGATGGACATTGATAGGAATGAGGAAAGCTTGGACATTTTACCATCACATCTGGGAACAGAAATATCTAACTAGTGATAATGCAGTATAGTTGAGTCAGTCATAATCAGTCCAAACCAGCTGTGACACAAGTGACACTCCATCTATTTTATTATTAGTAATCCCTGAGGAAAAAAAGCTGAGTGAATTGTGTCTTGTCTATGGTCCTAACCCCTATGTTCTACGACTAGCATGTATAATACTTTAATCTACTTACACGCTTGAGTTGGAATATCCAGGAAGGGTCATATATAAGTTTTACATCATTCTGCAAAAACAAACCACCATGTGATAAAACTTGCATACAGCATATCAGAACCATAGCGGATATTGTAAGAATATTCCTAATATCTTTAACACATTCAGCAATTTGCATATTGAAAATAATATCATTAAATGGAGACCTCAAATGCCTAACTATAGACATTGCAGATTAATTTTTAAACAAATGATAAATATTTTTGGCATTTGCCGATCCCCTTTTTTTAAATATCAGTATGAATCAATTATCATGATACATGTACATTGAAATATATTCAAGCAGTTTCATGAGTCATATTGATGTCAAGCCCATGAGTTATATCGTCTAACATAAACATAAGTCCAATTCATTATCCTAGTGTGCAGGGCGGGGGGGGGGGACCAAAGAAATTGAAATTGGGAAACTTGATATGCAGATTAGTTGTTATTTTTTAGATGCAGAAAAAACAAATGTTTATATTTTCTGTGTGCAAAACTGGAAAACAAACTCCTAATGATATAGACTGTACATCACATGTTTATTGTCTACCGCGCAGCTTAATTAGAATATTTCTGTGTCACAGAATTGAAGTCTTCAAATTTTAGATAGAAAAATCTTAGGTCGAATGTACATTGAAGCGTGAAGAAAAATTTGTCACAATATGAGTTAAATATAAAGGTAGCACATTTATATGGTAAAGTAAAGAGTTGTTACAATTTTTTTCAGGAAAGTCTATCAGAAATGAACTGGACGCAAAACTATGTCTACAGAAAGAGCTGAGATACTGATTAAATATTCTTGTTTTTGTTTGGTGATGGGGGTATAGATATGCCTACCATGCCCTACCTACTGGTCATTTTGAATAAAATACACTCTCCAAACAGGGTTCTGGCTGTATTGGGAATATTGTAGTTTATGGAGGATATAAAAACAACAGAAGCATTGTCCTATTACAAAAAGTAAAGTTCTAACATTTTCTACTCACATCAACAATATAGCACTCGAGTCCCCAGATCTTCTAACCTCCTCACTAGAGTCTGAATCGTCACTCTTCTCTTCTTCTTCTTTCATCAACATTCAGGACGCATTAAGACACAAAGGTCTTGTGGCTAGATAAAAACATAAACAACTGCTTCCTTGAAAGCTAAAGCAGGTTGGAAGACATATACTCTTTCAAAAAAATAAAATTTAAACTTCATAGAAGAAAAATATCTTTGAAGTTGAAAAATATTTGATCTGCGACTTAATAAATATTTCTTTTTCTTGTCTGCAAAGTAAGTAAATACAATTAATGTATTCCTTATGAAATTAATCACCAACATTGTTAACGAAATTCTTGTAAATTTATCAAAACATACAAACGTGAAAAAGATGTGTTTGTGAAACACTGATGCCCCTGCCTCCTCCCTCCGATTCCAACATGCCAGTGAAAGGGCTGCTTGCGCAAATGCTATCACTTACCATTCAAAAGTATATGGGCCAAAGTTTAAGTTTTTTGAAAAGTTAGGTTCAAAATCAAGGTCAAGAGGTCAAAAATTTGGCACCGAGAGAAAAGGGCTTTTCATAGGAAATCAACATTGTTAATATGAAAGCCGGTGCCTCATTGCCAATTCAAAAGTTATGGGCCCAATGTTAAAGTTTTTAAAAGTAGAGATGCAATCTTCAAGGTCAAGAGTGTCAAAATCTTGGCAGCCAAGTAGAAAGGAAGCACTAATGTGTTAATATGAAAGTCCCATCACATTGCCATTCACAAAGTTATGGCCAATGTTAAAGTTTTTTGGAAAAGTAGGTCTAAACTTCAAGAGTCAAGGTCAGGAGGTCAAAAAAGTCTCTGGCACACGAGTAGAAAGGCTTTGTCATAAATGGAACACAATGTGTATATGAAAGTCCCATCTCTTGCCATTTCATAAAAGTCTATGGCCAATGTAAAGTTAGTTTGTGGACGAAAGCGGACAGCGCAACAGACTCATTGCCCCCGAATTCGAACGAATTCCTGGGGCCATTAATAAGTTGTCCAATTGCTAGTCTGGTAGAACATTTGGTAATTGGAGCATGCCCATTTTTCCAATACAATTGTATATAGACCATACAATATAGCAATTTCATGTACTTTTGGATTTTGTTTTAATAATCATTGTGCTAAATAATACAGAGTGTCAGTGTTATATAGTAAACAACAACAGTGGTAATTAATGTAAAAATGATTTGTTCTGAACAGAGGAAAGCGCAAGTAATTTGTGTCTGTAATAATGATATTGAAGGGTCTATACTATACCACTCCCTATTAAAAAAACACAAGGTTTCTCCCTCCAAAAAGCTTGTGATTTTTATAATTTGTCATCACCTCAGCCTCAGAAATGCATTCCTGGTTCAGTTTAATCCGCAACTTTCATATGCTATATCAAATCCACCTACAATACAATTCTGCATCGGACGGCTGATCAAATCAGTGAATATTCGGTGGTTTTTCCGAGGGAGCACTACTGAAGCGCATGGTGTAACGTACACTTCTCGGTAAAGTCATATATGACTTTTCTTTTACATTCATTCAAACATTCTTTTAACAAAAAGAGGCCCATGGGCCCACATCCGCTCACCTGAGTGACCTTAGCCATGGTAAGCAGTAGGTGATTTTTCAAAAAAAAAAAATTCAGGTTTCCTTAAAACTTGCCAAGCTGGCTTCTGGAAGAAGAACATTTCTATGATAAAAAACTTTGATCACCCTAATTGGGGCCCATCTGTTGTACTCCGAGGGCCAATGATCTTGAACCAAAACTTGAATGCCATCGCAACGTATATCAGGAAGGCTTTTCCATATAAAGTTTTCAGCTTTTCTGGCCCAGCTGGTTCTTCTCATAAGAAGACTTTTTAAAAGATTTATCCGCTATAGCCGGGTAATCAAGTATGGTAAAACTATTTGATGATCTTGATTCCCTATTGGGGGCCCCATATTGTACTCGCGCCGGAGGGGTCATTGATATCAGATGAGCTTTCATATAATTTCAGGCTTTTCTGGCCCAGTGGTTCTTGAGAAGATAAGATTTTTAAAAGGAATTGTCATGTGTATAAATCTTTGATTGCCCCTATTTGGCGGCCCCGATCATACCAACCAGGGAATTCATGATTTGAAACAAACTTGATTCTCCCACTATAATAGTCAGCTGAGCTTTTTCTGGCCTTTGTGGTATCTTGGAGAGAAGATTTTTAAAGAATTTCTTTTTTTGTTTTTTTCTTTCATATTGTAACTTTGATCCCTATTGTGAGCCCCATCGTACCGTCTGGGGTCATTTGATTTTGAAACAACTTGATCCACTATATTCAGGAAGCTCTTCATATAAATTTCAGCTTTTCTAGGCCCAAATGGTTCTTAAGAAGAAGATTTTTTAAATGACACCACCCTATTTTTGCTTTTTCGTGATTATCATTTCACCCTTTGAGGGGCCCGGGTCCTTCATTTGAACAAACTTTAATCCCCTTCACCAAGAATGAATTTGTACCAAGTTTGGTTTAATTTGATCCCAGTAAGTTCTGGAGAAGAAGATGAAAATGTGAAAAGTTTACGACAATTGACGCCAGATTTTGATTGCAATTGATCAGAACCTTCGGCTCAGGTGAGCTAATAAAATCATGTAAACCTTTTTTCACATTAGCAAAATTATATTTGATATAATCATATCACAATATATAAAGAAATAAACAATTTATCAATATTCTAATATGAAATTCAACTTTCAAAGTGATGAGTTATCTGTTTACTTGGGATACCGGAAGTGACGTTACTCATGGCTTTGGTATATGGATGTAAAAAGTGTCCTCGAAAAACCACCAAATATTCCAATTTATCAGCGTCGATGAGGATTATATTAGCATAGAAAGTGGATTAACTGAACCAGGAGCATTTCGAGGTGGGTGACAATAAAAATAAAATTTGAGAGCTATTTCGAAACGATATTTTGAGGAGAAAATCCTTTTCATTCCTTGTGTTTTTTAATAGGGGGTGGTATAGTATAGACCCTTAATATCATTATTACAGTCCAAATTACCTGTTCCTGTGTTCTGATTTACTGATACTGTTCGGTATCTTTGCCTTTACATTTACAAGATCTAGTTAACTCTGACAGAGTTGCACTTTTATGGCCATAACTCCTTTACATTGTTACTACTTATTATGAACCTTAATCAGGTTGGGCACCCCCCCCCCCCAACATTTGGTACTTAAGGTCCCGTTTGGTGGTCAAATGCCTAAATGATACACCCCAAATACTGACTAAATGGTGGTCGTTTTATTTCGGGCCAACAATGCAGAAAAATTATGAGCTAGCTGGCGCAATTACGTAAATATCTTAA
>CAJDSM010024790.1:0-12176 GCA_903981925.1 Ostrea lurida | reverse complement strand
TCCTGTGTTTCTGTATGATAGAGCTTCTGTTTTACATTCAGGATAGATAACAGCAGCAAGGATTTGTGTGTTTTACCCAGAGTCGTGTCCTTTAAATCTCACAGTTTGTATTTTTAAATTTAAGGCTAGATAATGGCAGGATTTGTAAAGAAATGCCCATGTTTGAGGCCGAAGATTCAGGAGGAAATTTATGAGTTGGATTATCGCCACTGTAACCTTACAGACGTCCCGGCCCAGGTGTTTAACTTCGAGCGGACTCTAGAGGAGCTGTACCTGGATAACAATCAGATACAAGACCTGCCCAGGGTAAGGTCATCTCTGTCACAGAAACACTTTATTTTATAAGGCAATCTCTGTCACAGAAACACTTTATTTTATAAGGCAATCTCTGTCACAGAAACACTTTATTTTATAAGGCAATCTCTGTCACAGAAACACTTTATTTTATAAGGCCATCTCTATCAGAGAAAAGCTTGATTTGTAAGGCAATCACTCATTCGGCGAAACTCGGCTGATTCCGGAAACCTACGTCATACGTCGGCTGTATGAAAGGATTTGATATCCACATACACGTGGGCATTTTGTGATTCGGTCACTTCTTTACTCATTAGGAAAAACTAACGCTACAGAAATTAAGTGCGTTATATGTTTATAATATGTTTATGATTTACTTTGTTATATTCAGTAAGAATAGTCTTTATGTTCTCTGTATAGAGAAAACACGTAACATATTTGATATTAGCTCCAACGAAAATAATTGATGGTCATTTAGTTTTGAGAGTTTTCCCACCTTGTGATTGTGAGTAATAGATTGATTTATTGTGACGCAATAAAAACGTTGCTACTTTTAAAAAAACACAAACAACATGACGTCACAATTCAAAAGAAACGTTAAAAGCTTTATACAAAGAAAGAGATTATATCTGTGCTGCCAACTAGCTATGGAAAAAGTGTTATTTTTCAGATGTTACCATGAATTTACCGGTGCACAGTTTTGCCACTTTTGTCTTTGCCTGACAGACGTAAATAAAATACATCAGAGAAGACAGCTAATTGAAAATAGTTCCAATTCTAATATGGCTCAATTCATCATACAGCCAAGGTTAAATGTAATCGGCTGAGGTGTGCCGAGTGGACAATCTCTGTCAGAGAAACACTTTATTCATAAGGCAATCTCTGTCACAGAAACTCTTTACTCATAAGGCAATCTCTGTCAGAGAAACACTTTATTTGTAAGGCAATCTCTGTCAGAAAAACACTTTATTCTGTAAGGTGATCTCTGTCAGAGAGACACTTTATTTTATCATTTGGACCTCCGAGCATGTTTTTGCACACTCGATATAGATCTCGGATGTAATAAGGTGGCAGCCATGAGTGAAATTGATGTATTGCTAACTATGACGCCAAGAGTCTACTGCATTACGTTACGTACGTTATAGTTTGCAGTGCATCAGATTCACTTATGGTTGCCACATTATTGACATCTGAGTTCTATTTCATTTGTGCGAGACATGCTCAGAGTTCCAATTGTTTACTTTATTTAAGACAGTCCGTCATAGAAACACTTTATTATAAGGTAATCTCTGTCATAGAAACTCTTTATTTTATAAGGCCATCTCTATCAGAGAAAAGCTTGATTTGTAAGGTAATCTCTGTCAGAGAAACACTTTATTATAAGGTAATCTATGTCATAGAAACTCTTTATTTTATAAGGCAGTCCCTTTGAGATGGATACTTTATTTCAAATTGTTTTAAATTTTATAAATATTGCAGCTGGGTTTCAAATTATAATTAAGTTAAAATTCCTGTAAATTTTACCATTAGGTTACAATTCACGGATTTCTGTTCTAAAATAAATCTGTAATACAAAATTCCGTGTATTAATGTGTATGATTCAGTTAAATACATAAATATCTTACTTTTAACTACATAACTTGAGTTTCGTTAAACATATAAAAACTTCAGAGTTTGTGTATATAATGTACTCAACTACACTGACTATTGCATAAGAAAGTCAAATTTACATAATTCAATGTAAAGTTAAAGATTTTATAAATGCTATTTTAGGAGTTGTTTTGTTGCCATGGTATCAGAAAGCTGTGCCTAAGTAATAATGAGGTGACCAACATTCCTCCGGCCATTGGGAGTCTGATCAACCTGGAGGATCTGGATGTCAGCAAAAACGGTAATTTATAGATAACTCTTACATAGAATAACTAGGATGTAACTAAATTTAACCATGATGTAACTGCCACCAAACTCCGCAGCCTATTGTTATGGATTGGGGGGGTGGGGGGGGAGAGGGTCAATCTAGCTAGATAGCTGTATGAAAAATTAGAATTGGAGTGTGGGGGTCACTCTAACTGCACGATTGTTGTTGTGATTATGTGAGTTATAACCGTAAAGAATATGACAACAATTTTAATTTTTTTTTTACATATAAACTATGTGATAAGCATAATAATAGATGAAAGCATGGGCATGAGAAAGCAAATATTCTTAAAATTCTCAACAAACTCCTTTGTAGAGTTTCTGCTTTACTTGTAATATATGTGAAGTGTATGCAAATGAGTACACCCTGCTGTTTACTGGGGACTAAATCTAAATGTCTGAAGTGGGCCATCCTTCTTAGTAGGGTATCCAGTTTCAGCTACATATGGCCATTCATAATTTATGTCTGAAATACAGCATGAACACATGTTTGATATGGAGGTATGTTTAATATTGAGTGAGAACATCTGTTTTGACAATTTTATTGATTTAACTACCTCAAAATACTAAACAGTGTGCACAGGTTTTCTACAAAGGGATAAACCCTGAGCAAATAACAGCTATCACATAAAATGCTGCTAGTATTTCAATGCCGACATGCGTAACAACGCTCAGACAATAACCTAGTTTTAATGTCATACGACCAGTGTAAGAGATTGGTTGAGGTTTAACTGTCAAATTTTGGAGATTTTTTGTTTTTTATGTCCTCCTTTCAAAAAGAGGCCTGTTGATCTGTCGGTCTGTAGACCAAATCTTGCCCGCTCTGCAGTATCTGAAGAACCCTCTGTTTGACAGTTATCAATGAACTTGGTATAATGGTACATCTCAAGGAGTAGATGACCTCTATTGATTTTGAGGTCACATGGTCAGAGGTCAAGAGTCGATCCACTCTTGACATTGGAGGATATTGTCCGTTCAGTATCTTGAGAACCCTTTCCCTGACTAGACAGCAGACTTGGTACAAAGGTACAATGAAGGAGTAGATAACTTACTGATTTGGGTTCACATGGTAAAGGGTCAAAGTGGACATAGTAATATACAGTCAAACCTCGTTATCTCGAACCTGATGGGACCAAGAAAAAAGTTCGAGATATCCATGGATTCGAGACAAGGCGGGCGAAAATACTTAAAGAATTAGAATTGGACTTCCAAATCATTTTGACATATCCATGGTATTCGAGATATCAGTGTTTGAGATACGGAAGTTCGACTGTATTGTCTCTATAATTTAAGAATCATTTACTGATTGACTGCAAACTTAGCACACTGGTACATTCTAAGGAGTAAATGGCTTCTATCAATTTTGAGATCGCATTTTCAAGGGTCAATCCACCTCTGGAACATAGGAAGATAAGGGGGAGTGGGGGGGGGGGGGGGGGGGGGGGGTGATTTGGCAGATCTACAGAGGATTTCTTTTAGAAGTATATATTTGTACATGAAGAGCTTTGTTTCTCAACAAATGTTCAAAATGATGTGTTTATTTTTATCTTTAACAATGTAATATTTGACATGTCATGATGACTACATAGAAAGAGGTATCGAGCAGTAGTGTATAGGGTTCAGAGTCATGCTTATAACAGACGCCCAGGTTCACGTGGATAAGTCAGCTTTGCGATGTTCTGATTCCGATTTTAATGATCAAATGTGCCATTTTTCTGTAGATAGAATCGCATTTGTATACCTTTCTGTAACTGGACAAATCTCGAGAACTACGTATTTATTTTTCTTCGNTTCCGATTTTAATGATCAAATGTGCCATTTTCTGTAGGTAGAATCCCACTTGTATACCTCTCTGTAACTGGACAAATCTCGAAAACTACGTATTTATTTGCCGTTTTTGTCTTTGTAGGTATCATAGATATCCCCGAAAACATCAACTGCTGTAAATGTCTGAGGTCGGTTAACGCCAATGTGAATCCGCTTGGAAAGTAAGTGCCACCCTTGGATTGCTTGTAGCTGGGATTCGCGAGTTTGTACTTGGGGTGTGAGAGAGTGGGGTAATATTCTACTTAACAATCTCTAACAGATCTGTATCAAACTTATCCCTTGTGGACCCTGATTACCAAGTATGCGTAACTAAAGCGACGGCAGTGGTAGACGTTGATCTTTATGATCCTGCCATTTTGATTCTCTTTCACTGACGTGAATTACGGGACAAACTGCACTGGGTCTCTTGATCGTGTGACATAATGATTACATTACACTTGTGTGTAATCGCTTGATTTAAATTTCATCATTATCCACACCATGTAATTTTCCGCATGGTTTGTACCTTTCATACGGTGAATGAGAGAAGAATGTGTTCACTAGGTTACCTCTGCGTTTGTGGGAATGATCAGTTTCTGCATTAATTTGTTACCTGTATGTCATCAGCAGAATCTGGGCACCTGTTGTGAGGGGTCTCCCAACGGGGGCTGCCGAGGGAATCCTAATATCGAAGTGAAAAACGGCCATGTAATCGGAGTTTTGTACGAGTCTGTATTAGAAAACCGTATAAAGTGGATTTTTATTGGATTATTCTCAGGCTATTAAAAACAAAATTCCTTTAATTCTAAAGAAATGTGTCACACTGGGTACTCCAGCATTGACTGGAGCGTAATTGGCCACACTTCACGAGAACCAGTTAAATTGAATTACAGTCGAGGACCACATGTATAAATTGATTTCTTCCTAATACAGTTGTGTATCCACAGGTCAACGAATTCAAGAAAGCCTAAATATTATTTATGTCACGATAAAATTAGAATGCAGTCCTGTTTAACAAGCTGCACCTGTACAAACTCGCAGATAAATCATTCGGATTGGTCCCAGTGCAATAAACATTCCTTAAATGGCTGTCACCACTTTTCTTCAAATTGGCAACATTAGAGAAATTGGTTTTCACACATCACAATGCCCTACAAGGTGTTTTTATAGGATACATCTTTATAGAAATTCATCAGGGCGTTAGTATACAATTAGTGATACTCGGAACTGTTGAGCAAATATTAAACTTATCAGGATTCCAATGCATTGCCAATGAAGCCACTTAATTTCAAGATGACTATAAGCATCCAGCAAATAACTTTATATATAGTTAAAATGTTTGAAAAACTTTACGAAGAATGGAGTCATTGAGCTGGTACTGTAAACGTAGCATTATTTTACAGTACTGTGGATTTATTTTAGCGATTTTGGCGGAAGACAACTTCCGTTAAATCAGGTACATCGACAACAGGGGCATGTATTATGACGGACAAAAGGGGGAAGTAAACAAACATCTCCTAAATTAAGTCCGCATCAAATGTTAGAAAATCCAATTTATGCTAAATATCATGTATCATCATGTATATGTGTTAAATATAATACGTTATATTATTTGTCCATCTGTTGTCTCGATCCGTTCATCTGTTTCTAGTGGCCTGGCTAGCTTTAACTTTATGATTAGCTAGAGTTCTTATCATTAAAGAGGATGTGCCCCTATAAAGGTCTGACTATGGTTCTGTTGTATGGTCAAGTTTTTCCCATTATAGGTCACTATGGTTCTATCGTAATGTCAAGTTTTGGGATGTTCCCCAATATTGGTCACTATAGTACTCTATTATATGGTCAAGTTTTGGGATGTTCCCCAATATAGGTCACTATAGTACTCTATTATATGGTAGAGTTTTGGAATGTTCCCCAATAAAGGTCCTCAAAGTTTTAACACAACTCTTAATTTCAACATATTCCTTATAAATTTAGAAGTGCATTATACAGAACATCCTGTCGGAACTTGTAGCTGTAATTCTGAATGTGATGTTGCCATGTGGAAGAGTTTTGATACTCGAATGTAATATGTAAACATCCTCAGAACATGGTGACATGATCAATTTATATGTGACTGTGTTTGTGTGTGTAAGGGAGGAGGGGGGGGGTACAATAAGGTAGTGTTCATTTATCACCTCTTGTCTGCAATAACGTTGAGATTGTGTATTTTATTAATCATTAAGCGACAAAACGGAGAGTCCAATCTGAGAATAAACTGTTAAAATTTAGTGTACACACTGTAGTGCCAAGAACAAACATTGGGGTATAATGAAAATGGTGGATAGGAAACAGCAGACAAACACTAGGTTTCCTCGCGCTGGGTTTCATACTGTGTTTAAAGTACAGCGAGAGAAAAACACAGTATTCAGTCGGGTCAGAAAGGAGGGAACAGACATTGAGCGTAGAAATTGGTAGAGTAATGTCCTGGCGTTTCTGTACAATCGCGAAGTGCCAGATCTCAATACGACGCCCTGAGTGGTATGTGCCCTGTAGAATTAGGGTATTCAATCAGGAGGTCTTATTCAGGAGCGGAATTAGAATTATTGCCCAATTATCACCGATTTAACGACTCCAGCTAAGTTATTGGGAATCTGTTTAGCATCATATTCCAAAGTCAAGTCAATCTTTCCAATTATTGACTGCAGGCATTGATTATGCACTTTCTTTAGCCAGGAAATATCAGTAATTATTGAAAAAAAAAATCATTATCCCCTCTCAACACTGTGTTGCATTCAATATAATAACTTGTGTCTTTGTCATCCACAAGTCGCTATTAAGATTTAATCTTCTTTTAGTTACTATCAAATAAATTTTCATGAAAATTTGAATGATGTCCGTAAATGGACACACATGAATGTGTGTTCACACATGAACACATTGCAAGGTTAATACACTTTGAAAAACAACATTTAAGGATAGCGACAGCGCACGCGACCGTCGGGCTAACACTTTTTGCATCCTGTAGCCTAATCTCGCTGTTTTAAATGACAATATTGTTTTGCAAAATTAAACAGAAAACTCAGTGGGCGTAGGTAAATAAATGTACAAACCAGCATGCCCTGCTTAGAAGGAATCCGTAACTGCACACTGTGGCCAAAAAATTAAAGTTAGCCATGAAGGAAAGTTTATAACAACTAAGCAATTACATCAAAGAAATGCTGAACTTTGGCTAAATCAGCGCCAACACAGTATCATGTTTCTCCTATCAACATTCTGTAAGTGGTGTTCCAAAGAACTATTATGAATTTAATGTTTATATTTGGAAAACGTGGTATTTGTCATTTCCTGAGACTATATTTAGCAACGAGCTCTAGATTGAAAATTGTCTAGGCTACGCTAATTAGGCGGTTGCGTAGTTGATTGTAATTATCCGATAGCATTTGTCAAAGTGAATTGAAAAGCAATAAACGTTGTTTGTACATTGAGAGAACTTTGCTAATTTATGTTTTTCTTATTGTACTATTTGATTGACACTAACATGCAAAGTTTCATGATTGAAGATAAGACTTTTTTTAAACACATGAAATCATCGCCAGCATGTGCTTCCTTCATGTCTGGGGGTAATCTCCTCTGGTCTAATGGTTATTGTAGAACGGACCTGAAGATCAAAAGACGACTGTTCATTTGTTTGCTTTGCCGTAGATGGCTCCACACGTTATTAACTGTTAGATCGCTATCAGCCCAGAAGAATTTGTAGACCGGCTTTTACCCTGGCATATGTAAGCAAGCTATCATCTGCTTTTTCAACACAGTTAAACATTGTTCGCAAATATAAACAATTGGCAGAAGACAAAGATTTATATGCCTTTCTCTTTTTCGTATTCTGCTCTTTAAAGAATGACGCCAATCTAAAATGGCATTTAAGGAATAGTGACAGACTTGTTGTGGATCAACCCAGATCACATACGGGAGTCATCAGGCCATTCATGCAAATGATTCTTAGAGTCAGAGTTACATAAGCATCATTTTGTTGCTTTTATCAATTTATGGGTAGAACACACATCAAATATTTTAGAATGATGAATCTAATTGGCCTTAGAGTGAACCAGCACAGCTCTCTCTATTAACATGTTTTAGAAAATTAACTTCTATACGTCGGGGCGTTTTTCAACTTGTTTCAGTAACTAAAACTCTTAACAAATTTACTCCAAGAAAAGGGAAAGATTTGTTATTAGGAAGGACATATTAGTTAACAAGAGCGGAATTTGTTAGAGCGAAGTAAAATGTAGCTTGAAGACTTTCACGATTGTTTCGATGCTCTTTCTTTTTCTCAACTTTTTGAAATGGTTCTCGCTGCGCTGCACCGCTAAAATAATGAGGGATTTTGTGAATTCTCTATCAAAGTAAACTAAGTATTGAAACACTTGCACAACTCTCGTGCTTTTGAATTATATATTTGATTTGGATTGAAAGTTTTAAGCTTTGTCAGTGCAGGTAAATCCGAGGGAAGTGCATTGACACATCAGCATACGAGATAAATGCATGACATGCCAACATATTACATTGACGTAACAGAAAACTATACGTGAATACTTGTTATCCCTATGTCATGGAGGCGGAGGGGGTTTATAGGCAGTTGCTGTTCGCTCAAATGTGTTTCTGATACACTGACCCCTTAGTTCTTGTATGTTTGTAGCGATTACCAGAAGGGCGACCCAGCATTAGCCAACCCTAACACAACTCTTTCTCAATGATACGCTTTCTCCGACTACCTACCCGGCGACCTTTCGGCAGGTGAGAACTGATTTGTTATCGGCACAGTGTTTCATGGGTATTCCTTGATTTCGTTTATGCGCACTAGACATTAAGTGTGTATAGGCAGGCTCCCATAAATAATATCAGGATCAAAACTAAGTATTAAAACAGCATACGCAATCAATTAGCTATTGGTTATTTTATAAGTGTATGTAAGAATTAAAGCTCCGGATCTGATTCTCTACATGTCATCAGTTATGCGTAAGATAAAGTCCAGGATTTATTCCTGTATGTTCTTGTTAGGTAAAAGTCCGCGATTCTATTTGCCTTATGTTTTTTATTGTAACAGTCTCGGATTCTAGATTCTGTATGCTCTTGTTATGGTAAAGTCCGGATTCATATTCTGTATGCTCTTGTATTGCGTTAAAAAGTCCGCCGATCCTATTCTGTATGTCTCGTTTTATGGTAAAGACCGTAAAGTCCAAGATTTCTATTTCTTTGATCATGTCTTGTTATGGAAAGTCCGCACGATTCTCATTATTATGTCTCGTTATGGTAAAGTCCGGATCTCTATTCTCCTATGTACTGTGTTATGCGTAAAGCCGGATCTATTCTGTATGTCTTGTTATGGTAAAGTCCGGATTCCTACTTCTGCTGATGTCTACGTACTATGGTAAAGTCCGGTACATCCATTCTCTTATGTCATGACCTTATGTAAGTAAAGTCCGCGGATTACTACTTCTTGTCTATACGTCTTGTTATGGTACAGTCCGCGATCTATTGTATCCATATGTCCTACTAGTGGTAATGGCACTAAAGTCCAGATTCATTACTCTGATGTTCTCGTTATGGTTAAGAGTCCGAGATTCTATTATCTATTCTAGTTACGTTGGTAGATAAAGTCCTGCGATTCCATTTCTCTATAGTGCTCATGCTTACTGGTAAAGTCCAGCGTTCTAATTCTGGATGTCTCGTAGCTTAGGTAAAGTCCGGAATCTATTCTGCTAGGTCTCTGTATGGTAAAGTCCGTGACTTCTTAATCTATCTAGGTCTCTGCCCCTATATGGTGTAGAAGTCGCACAGCTCTTATTGTGTTTTTCATCCGGATCTATATCTGCTAAGTTATGTATAGTTAGGTAAAGTAGGTTTCTATTTCTTTAATGCAGCACTCAATGCGGATCAATTAAATAGACTGTCTACATTCTTGCAACTTATACATATGTAGCCATACAGTCCATCGATATTACATTCCTGTTCAACGGCTTGCGTAGGTCGTAATGTGTCTCAAAGTTCCAGAACATCTTGTGTACTAGCACGCATTGCTCACTTGCTGTGCACTATCAAGTGATATTAGTCATAAGGACGGGAATAAATTGTGTACGTGGAATCTTTGAAAATAAAGGTAATATGATGATATACCTTTATAGACCCATTTAATCTGGAAAGTTAGTGCACCTGGCTTCAAATGCATAAATGGACAATTCTTTTATATTATCGTTGCTTTGTTCCTAAATGACCAGTTTCACCTTGTTAGCGCTTTGTAAACCTTTATGGATTTGGCCGTAGGAGCGCTCTGTGATGAAGAAAACTGTCGCATCTTTGTGAACCCTATTACGTGTACATATCTACACAACCTGACAATTGCTTTTAGACCGGCATATTAACCCCCATTAATCGATCCGAACCCTCGCGTGTCCAGTCGTATGGGGTTAGACTGATCATATACAGAATTTAGCCGGATGAGTGGTACTATTGGAGGGAGAGGTGTTCTGTCTTCACAGTTCCTTGCTCGCCCGAGGAATTTATTCTTACTGATCGAGGTGACACTCACCAAAGTCTCCTCAACAGACAGGGGAAATGTGAAGAGTTAAAGACCATAGAGAAAGTGAACATTTATTTATCCCTAATATCAGATCTTAAAAACAAAGAAATAAATCTACAGTAAAAGTATGTATTGTCGCCCTGAATTGCTGTTTTCCGAGGACAGGTGGTGTAAATCCGGGCTACAACCTGATCAATAATTTACAACGAAAGCAGTTTTCAAGGACATACCAGACGGTTGTACAATTTTAAATTCAAACACAGTTCAAGACAGTCTTTACAATTTCAAAACTGAGAACAGTTGTACTTTTTTAATCTTGAAGCAGTTCATGGTAGAATTCTAAAACCCCAAAACCAGTCTTGAACTGGTCGTACTGGACAGTTATATAAGGTTTTGATTATTTGTCACAGTACAATAATATAACTTGTCAACCAGCAAGATTGAAGAAAATTATTTTAACTCGAGATCAAATTCAAGGGTAAATCTTAAGCATAAAGCTGAGTACGATTATTTCAATAGACATGATAACTTAAGTCTTCCTGTTAGGTCTTTGCGTGGCGTCTGGTTATACAAAAACTGAACACACTTTACCCAGATATTGATGAGAATACGGTCTGGTGGATTGGCCTCGAATGCTAGCCCTATAGACTGTAAGCTTTTCCTAAAATTAATTTTGATAGTTTTATTGACTGGATTGCAAGGCTGCACTTTACTTCCAGTGAGGTTTCAGAGTTAATCTACAACCTCCTGACTTATGTCCTAGTAATCATCAAACAGCTTAATATATGTTTCATCATAAAATAGAAAAAGAATTTCACATTCTTGCTGCATGCAGTAATCGAGTATGACTGTTCTTTGCCAAATTGAGTGTATCGTAATTTGTAATGTTGACTTTTTAAGTGCTACGTAATTATCAGTATTAAAATGTCACATAATTGGGGTCTGTTTCTGATGAAGTACTGTAAGCATCGTCGATAGATGAAGCGCAGCCTCTTGAGGGCAGCTTATGGGCTATCCTTGGTGTTTGATTGTGGACCTGAAGTGTTTGCTATGTGCTTGGATAAGTATCTAATCGGTTCACTTTTGCGTCCTAAGCGTACTGTCAGTGGAGTGACCAATTCAGACAGACCAGTGTAAAATATTGCAGATAAAACATAACTGACCAGACGACTTGTTGATACTCTGCGTTCTAATTGAGGATTAAAGATTTGACGTCGACACTCTTCGTTTGAATTGAGTGTTCATAATTTTTTTTTTAACTTTTTGCTCTAATTTGCATAACTTGACGTTGACTTTTTGCTCTAATTTTTAATAATATATGCCTGTCCAGGTGATATTTAGTTCACATGGAATCAGAATTAGGTGTTATAAAGATATAAACCCATGTCCTCGCATACATAGCAGGATTAACGTGTTGGGACAGTGTAATGATGGGGAAATAATCCCATTGTTCGTCTGTATACCCTGGTAAAGATCCTGCCTGTTGGATTGTTTGTTTGGCTGCCGTCAGATGTTGACGGGAGGGGTGAAATGTCCGTGGAACGGTGGTCAGCAAAACTGGGATCTTGTGTAAACACGGCCTTACACTCCAGTAAATCTC